>JAMKCH010066862.1:0-48755 GCA_023653785.1 Ophioderma brevispina
TGTTTACATTTTGAGTAATGAATAGATTTGCTTAGTAGAAAATATTAAACATCACATTTCTCAAAAGCAGTATTTATGATTTAAGGCTTTCTGATTGTCAACCCTCGACATATGGTTTATATTGAAAAGGGACATTTTGGGCGCCATTTTGATTTTTTTGGCAAAAGGCAGCCATTTTGGATTTTCTAAGTTGTTTCAATCAATTTCTCATGCCCGAAAACCTATATATATATAGACACTAAAATTAAGCGAATAAAAAAAAAAAAAAAAAAAAATATGAATTTTGACCCCCAAAATGGGAGCACCCCCCCCCCCCGGAATGGGCACTTTGGGCCCTTTTTTTCAATTAACGGCGTCCGGAATCGTGTTCCTCGGAAAATTTTACCCAAGAATCAACTTCAAACATAAAGTGAACACCATTTCCCAGCTGGCGAGGGTCTGTGAGGCTGACTAATTTGTACAAATGAACCAAATTTATCACTTTTAGGGGGACAAATGTGAAGATAGAACCGTCGAAGTCGATTGGTGGGGAGTGGTTCTATTACCTCTACTACCCATTATTGAAAATGCAGCATTCTGAGTGGTCAGTTTACTGCCCATTATTCTGCAATAATGAGCCGCTAATGCATTTTCTTATAATTTATTTTCATTAATCAGCATACAAAATACACATAAATTAGGCATATAGTATTACCTTATAACCTAAACAAACAAACAAACAAAATCAAGTTGTTTTAGTTAATAGAATAGAAATAAAGGTTTTGTAGTATCATCTATGGGCTCATAATGTATTCTCGGACGAAAAAAAATAAATAATGGGCGCCATTATTTAGTTTTTTTGACCTCGGACACATTATTCGCCTATAAATGATACTGCATTACCCTTTAGTTATTAGTTCATTTGTTTTAATATTGTGCACTGTATGGCTCTAAAATTATATGTTGATTAAAAACTAGTCATTTTCGATATCATTTTGGGCCAAAACCCGCATGAAAATCCAATATTCCTACCTTTTTTATGCAAAATTTCATTTTTTCATTTTATACTCTGATGTGTGTCTGTGGAAATGACCAATTTTGCCAACTTGTGAACTTTGACGTCATTGTGACGCCATACTAGGTTATGTTGGAAGCAATAGAAAACGGAGGAACGAAGCTATCAACTGGTACCAACATCAAAATCATCTATTGCTTTATAATAATGAATGGGTATTTTCCACCCCACCCCTTAGTAAACCATGTTACAAAATAGATTTGGTAAACATATTGTGAAAGTTTGATTTTCTTTGATGTTAACTTGGATATTCTGCAAACTAAATAATTACTAATACATCATTTTAAAAAAAAACTCGCCTTTCAGGAACAGATTGATATTTTCTTTGGGAAGTTGTTTGTGTAAGCGTTAGTGCCCTCTAAATTGTTTAGATTATGTTAGATTTTACTATTGAGTATATTACCCATTTAACTGTTGATTCGTTTCAAGTTTGGTATATATTTTAAGCGTGAACACTACTTAAAAAAATGGGAACTATATATGTAATTTGAAATTTAAGAAAACCGAGAAAAATATGGTTGTTATAAAGTTATATAGACCACTTTTATCCTCCAAAACCTTTTGAGTTATGAAACATTCCAGTTATATTTTAAATGTTTTCTGAGCTCAATTTTTGAACAGTTATAGCCAATATTTATTGTGTGTTGCAACATGCATACTATTTATTAATTTTTATATAACATGCACTACAATGTTTGTGTTCCTTCTAACGTATTTACACCTGAAATTTATCTGCTTTTTTTCTGCAAAATGAGTTAAAACATATTGGCGACTAATTAATGTTATTAATTTTAAGGAGCCAAATTTGTAAGAGGTTGTAAATTCGTTGGTCATCGTGGTCAGTCTGCGCTATATTTTACAACGAACGATAATCATCATCATCATCATAATCATCATCATCATAATCAACTTCATCACCATCGATCAGTAGCATCATTATCTTATTGCGCAACCGCTTGCACACATTTTTAACCTCTCCATATCTACTGGCGTCGTTCCTAGCCAACTTAAAATTGCTCGGGTTGTCCCTATTTTTAAAACCGGTGATCGTCATGATTTTTCATATTATAGACCAATTTCAGATCTCCCGACTTTTTCTAAAATTCTTGAAAGCCTGGTTTATAAGAGGCTCTACGGTTTCATTTCAAGATTTGAGTTCATTCATGACTCTCAGTTTGGTTTTCGTTCAAAACGCTCTTCATTTATGGCTATTATGGAAGCGTATAATAACATTGTTACCAATTTAGACAACAAAAGACATACCCTTGGTATTTTTTTGGACCTCTCGAAGGCATTCGACACGATTAACCACGACATTCTTCTCTCCAAACTCTCTCATTATGGTATTCGTGGGATGGCCTTCGAGTGGTTCAAAGACTACCTTGATAATAGATCTCAGTTTGTCAACTTTAATGGTCACAGCTCTGATTATTTGCAAACAACATGTGGCGTCCCACAAGGCTCAATTCTAGGTCCATTATTATTTATTTTATACTTAAATGATATTTCCTTTTCAAGTTAAATGTTTTCCTTCATATTATATGCTGATGACACAAACTTACTGGCTTCACATGAAAACCTCGCGGATTTAATCCAGTCTACCAATACCGAACTGATCAAAATTTCTTCTTGGTTAAAGGCTAACAACCTTTCGTTGAATATAGGCAAAACTACTTTTATGTTATTTAAAACAAACACAACACACGTTTTTCTTATCCTGATAATATCATCATAAACATTGACAATATACCCATTTCAAGGGTCCCTCACACCAATTTTTTGGGCTTTTTCTTAGATAATTCGCTCACATGGAATCAACACAATACATATATTACAAATATTGTTTCTAAGTATACTGGTATTCTTTTTCGATTAAGACATACACTTCCCTCTGCAACTTTATTTTCTCTTTATTCTAGTTTGGTTCTGCCACATATCCAATATTGGTAATATCAATTTGGGCCGACAACATAACCGGAACCTTCACGCCATTCATTTCAAACAAAAGAAGATTTTCCCTTTGTACTAAGTCGCACTAATACCCCCTTGCTCATTCATCCCTCTGTTCAAGAAATGAAATACACCTCACCGTTTGATATCTTAACACCAAATTGCCCTTTTATTTTCCATTCAAAAATATACTCCTACCGGATATATTTGATAATTATGTGAGTTCAAATCCATCATACCGCATCAGATCTGCGCCAACTGTTTTGAAGACCGTACAATTTTTCTTCAGACTAGCAAATAAATACAATAAACGCAGGGTCCATCTGTTTTATGGGAACTCTATTGATTTAAATATTAAATATTCGGTCATGTGCCTCAGTCCAAACTTTTTAAGAATAATTTTAAGCTTTTTCTGCATTTCCATTATAAATCTGCATTAGATTAAGTTTACTTGCGTAATGTAACTTGTGCATGTGTGTGTGGAAGATCTGCCATATAGGCCACAATACTAACCAACTCACTTGTCTCGTGCAGTCCTGGTCTGTGCCCCCTTGCAATTGTCCTCTATTTAATGTGTCCTTGTTTTTGGCACGCCGAGTAAATAAGAGTCTTTAAATTATGTAATATTATTATTACATTTTATTTCTGATTTAGTTAATAACGGGTGCCAAACTATAATATATTTACGAGCTTTGCTCCTTTTGCTCCCACCATTGTATCCTTCATTTAATTTTGCATCATAGTACACTGTTTTAATAAAAACTGAAAACTGAAAACTTATACGGCGTTCGCTCGAGGTTTTTCCTTATTTCATCGTTACTGCCACCATCATCACCGCCCTCGTTATTCTTATCATTGTGGCATCATCGGCAACTCAAGTTTTAAAATAGTAAAAACCCGTAGCTATAGTAATCTCACAGTTTCAGCATCCGAATTACTATGCGACTCTTCGAACACAGCGATCAAACATTGGGTTTTGACAAACTGCTGTCAATCACATTCGTGACCATTTTGAATAATACTGTCGTCAGTTTAGTACCCATTCATGCCGTTTACAACATACACACGTAAAAGAAACATTATCTTTCCTTTATTTCATTTAAAATTGCACGCATTCTAGTAACGCAAACTTTATAAAGGCCGTTTTCTCAGAAAACTAGCATTTATGCTAATTCGACAGTATGCAAAAAGACCCCCACGACGATATTAAATAAACATTTAGTTTTAAACTCGCCAAATCATAATATCAAGCTGACTAGTGTTGCTTTTGGGGGGTAGTGAGTTTTCATTTTCAATACGTATTAACTTCAAATATCACTCGTTTATACGTCATGATATTGAGAAATCAGAATCGTAATAAATCAAAATCTATTCAAATCCCTCACGCAATGCTTATATTAGATTTCAAAATTGAGCGAGACCTCATTAAAATTTTTAGGTCCTGGTCCCTTCAAACCCAGAGGTAGAGAAAAGGTTTATGGTTACTCATACAATGTATACTAATGTATCTTAAAATAAGGTTGACCTAAAATACATTATTTTCACATCTAAGATAGTTTTTGGATGTTTCAAGTGGGAAGTATCATGATGAAAATACAGCAATTATTTAACTAAACGCTGTTATTTGAACATAACTTTACCTTTGGCACTGCAAAATAATCATTCCTTATAACAGCATAGGAAATACTTATTCTTATAGTCATGCACACCGAACACAACTAAGTTTTTTATTTGGCCATAAAATGGGTCAACCTTGTAATAAGAGATTAAGAGAAGCAGAATTGACATCCTGGCCAACCATGGCATACGCCCTATCAAAATAGCATTTAATACATCATTTTCCAAAAGCCGATTCTGTAGAGTAGCTTTGTACCATGGACAACAATATGTTTTGTAATTGCAACTAAGGCCTAGTCTTCACTTGGCCAGTGTTTGAACACCATATCAATATCCTCTATCGAAATATGTCTCACTTAATTTGAAATCTACTTTAACAATGATTACATGCATTCAACTTGATACGTGCAACCAACATCGGAATATGAAATGAACCTCGATGCATGTGTCGTGATATAAAATTATTTACCCCCCCCCTTTTGTTTCAGAGATATTATTTTTACATATCGATTTGTAGCAGGCCTAATATTTATCGCCATAATTTCACGAGACAAAATTTTACATCCCAGTTGAATCGGTGATCGAAATAAACTTTACTTGACGTAAATATATTTATGTACGCATGTCTGAGCATTTCCGCCATTGTTGCGTCATGACTATAATCCTTTGCTGGCATCCTTGATAATGTTGACTGGGATATTATGATTCGGGGAATGACCTTCATTGGAGCGAAAAGTTGACAGTTACACTGTAGGTATGTAACTAAAGGTCGGTTGACAAACTATACTTTTTAATCCTTATAATGAGACAAATACACTTTTAATCCTTATAATGAGACAAATACAATGATGTACATTTAAACGGTTTATTATATTCACCGAAACCAAACCAAACCAAATTGATACGTTTCAAAGTTGTCACCAGTGAGCCCGTTTCATTGGTTATCACTTTTTGCCAAAAGTGATAATCAAAGAAATGAAGTTCTGACGGTTATTTTTGAATGAATTTTGAAATTAATTTTGATTGGAAACTTGTCACTCACTCCCAGCAAGTGTCACTCACTCCCAGCAATTTTATTTCGTTTCGTTTCATTTCTTTTCGTTTCGTTTCATTTCGTTTCGTTTCGGTGAATATAATAAGCCATTTAAACATAGTTCAATTTGATTTCAAGTTTAATCCTGTGCTAAATTTACCCCTTATTTTTCAATGTTCCCACATGAATGATTCATCACCCTTCAAACTATAGATTAACATCTTCAAACCTTCTTCCCCAAACATGAAGAACGGATCCTCATTTATGATCCTACTAATGTTAGACGTACGTTTTCCTCATTGCGTTTCTTGCATGGCTGCAAAATATTGTTCTAAGATGTATCGTGTCATCTATTAGACCCTCTCTGTCAGACAGAGCGAGGGGCAGACAGACAAAGAGAGGGAGAGAGACCACATTCTCTATTTATGTTGGAAGATAGAATGACTTTCAATCTTCACGAGATATGGGTAAATTAAGTTGATATACATACAACTACATACCCATACGTGAATTCCATCAAGGCAATCCGAGTGCATATAAAATGTTTCCTCTAATCATGCTGAGTACTTTTGCATGTCAAAATGTTGTCGTTCATATTGCTTTAAAATTGAAAGAATCACTTCTTTAAAAAAAAAGTTCAGTGATCGTCCAAATGGATTAATGTTCATCATAGTAATATCAAAAGCGTTGCATTGCAAGTTAACTACTATTAAAAGCTGTCCAACTAATGCATCTCAGACACCCACACTGGGTTGTTGACCGATTCATATCTTATTTATATTTAAGATTCTGTCAGAACGTATATTTGCCGATAAGTAATGTTCTGCGTCATGTTTGAAACCCGTATCGTTCAAAAGCGCGAACAGTAATTTTTGAAGGTTCGTCACATTGTCATGCCCGACTATCTGTAATCCACAGGATACGTGATACTGCTCGAAACCGTATCGCCTAGATCTCATTGAATGAACATGTCTTTGTATTTTAACGTTAATCACATGCATGTGGCGATAGTGGTGCTCGGTCTGTATGCGTTCGTGATACAATTTTGTAAACATGTTGAGGAAAATTATTATTTTTCTCTCTCTCTCTCTCCTTATTTTGAATGTTTTATTTTGGTATAAACTCCACATGTTTTTCATTTAAGTGATTGCGGTCCATTCGCCCACGGATTACTGTAATACCACTCATAGCTGATGTAGTACTGACAAAATGTTTTGTACAATACAATGTAGGCACGTTACAATGCATTATGGGATTGATTTAAATGATCTTCTGTGCATTCAGGTACTTAAAAGTGATCTTTCCATTTTTTCTCTTATCGAAGACCAGTGGAGTTAGCATGTATTGTGCATAGCATCGACTGAAATTCTTTTACATAACGGAATCAAAAATACCTTTTTTCCAAATTTATTAATGACAGAAAATGTCTGTATCCAGAGGTATACACCTTTAAAGGAGCAACAAGAGATTTTGAGACACCCAAATATTGTGTCATAATAGTAATTCCATATAGATTAGACATTCAATAGACTTCTGACCTTGTATTTGGCTATAGTTTTTTTTATTTAAAAAGGGGAAAAAGTAATTTTAAAAAATAAAACAGGCTGAATTTCGTAAATTTCACAATTTTGGTACCAAAGAAACACTTTTCAGCTTAATCCTTTCAGATGGAGATAATTTTGATGGAAAGCTGTACATCAGGGCAATATACTTTCGATTTTTTTAAGGGACACCTGATATGTGAAAGCTCTCGTTGCACCTTTAACCGCGCTGGACTATATGACTATTTTAATGAAGAAACAATGGTATGAAGTCTCTAACCGGTTGCTAGGGTTAGTTTAGAAAGAAATTCAACCAAGAATCCGGATTTATGGACTTTTTTTGTTATTAAAGTGGTATTAGATTTTTAGGAAAATAATGTTTCCCTCTAATGTGTGAGTGCGTTTATCTTCTAGAATTACCCAGTCGAATCTAGATCTCAAAACTATATACCTGAGACATGCCCAACGGTATGTCGTTGAATCTGTAAATTAAGTTCACATGTTCTTTGTGCAAAACTTTTCAACAAAATCCGCTTCCAATATACACAAAAGTCCCTTGGCGTTTCTCCATGCGAGTCGCTTATATCTTTTCATGAATATCGTCACCTCTGACGTCGTAAACAAACAATGTCGTCGCTTCTGGAACATAGTGTTTGCAAGCATATACATGTTACGAAAACAAAATGTAGACACTCAAAGCAAATTCTTAGTCCTATTTTAAAGGGGTCTTTATATAAAATTCTCCGTTGACATTATTTAAAAAGCCAATTAAATTTAAAGCAGTTCTCCTTTCAAACATTGTTAACAGTTCGTCTAATGGATTCTATGCTTTATCCGGAAGATATAGTAAAATGTGTTTCTAATTATTAGACACTCTTAAGGGGTTCCACTAGGGTGGGCATGAGTGCATCTTTAATGGCCCATTTTAATTTTAAAAAATAACAGTAGCTTTGACAAAGAACATTTTTATGCTGGACCTTTCATGAAATATTAAAGGTGCAACGAGAGATTTCACATATCAGGTGTCTCTAAAATCGAAAGCCCTGTTTTTTGAGCTCATCTGACCCAGATGATCACCAAATTACCGCAAATTCAAAATCATCGCACACTCTTGTAGTTTGTTGTTCCATAAGGAGAGACTTTTCAGTGGTCTAGTAGAGATATCCCTTAAATCCCTGTATGCCATTTTTCGCCACTTTTCAAAAATCACGGAGCGGACCCCTCCCTGCATTGCGTTTGGTGGGAAATTGCTCCTAGATCTAACAAGACAAATGATGCTACCTCTCCTTTTTTGCGGTGACGGTCAAATTGGTAGGGACGTAAGGTATACATAAAATTTATATTTTGCACGATGCTGTTTTTTTTTTCTTGCTATAGTTTTCTTGTATAATTGATAAATTGTTCTTTTACAAAATAAAATATGAACAAATTCTCACTTCTCGAAGGGAGCAAAACGATACCGAAGTGTCCCGACTGAAAGAGTGAATGCCGCTATGATTACATCGCTAAATTCAGTTGTCGGAACTCAACACTGCCTCATCACCACGTGGATTATTATTCGTCACACTGGTGTAAAGTATGTGCAAGTTGCCTCGAGTTTTGCGGGCAAATGCTTCTGTTATTTATATTCCAACAGATCGCACGCCAAAGGTATTAAGATCTAGATTGAAATATTTACTAAGGCCTTTAAACATGTTGAGGCAAAACTCATAATAATAATAATGATAATAATCAGCTTTTATATAGCGCTTTTCGCCGTTAACAGTCTCAAAGCACTGTTGTCTATTATTACACTGCCATCAGGAAATCGTCACAATCATTTCGCTTCAAAATGCTGATGGAAAAAAATCAAAATATTGATGAAATTCCTTGCAGGTATGATAATTCTAGATAGAACACGTAATACACTTTATAATAGTTTTATATAGGAAAACAGTGCTTTATCCAGCTCTAATCTAGTGGTGTGAAGAATAATGAAAATTTTCAATAAATTTCTTTTGCCGCATTACTTTTCAATCTAAAAATATGAACACAGCTGGCAGCAATAGAAGAAGTATGAAATATAAATAAGTTGTTATTTTCTTCAACATTATAAATATGCTTCCACTTGGTATATTTTTACGAACGTCTGAAAAATAGAAACACATAACTTAACACTGCATATTTATTCTGCGCAGGCTCATAGCATGGTATCTACATTTTGAAGTGTTCGCCGTTTCACATACTGATGTATTTGTGCGACGTATTTCTCAGTTCAGGGTAGAGTTGCTATTTGTCCAGTGGCGTACAATAACCCCACAATGTCACTCCAGTAAGTACACAGTACACACACTCACACACAAACAAACACAAGCACACATACACATGCTACCAAAGTAATTCTTATGTGCCGCTCCGCTTGCATCAGACGACACAAAATGGATGTTGTGATAAATATTCCACATATCATAGACCATAAGGCATGGCTCTCTAATCATTTTGAAAACTTTCCACTATTTCTGATATATTTTAAATTGTGTATATATAAGGTTAGTTTGCTCCTCTAATTTTTAAAACTAACGGTTTCTTTAAAACGGTCTGCAGTATACTAACATTACAGAAGCCGGGTAAATTATCTTTAAGCCGCATATCTTTGTATAAAAAAAAAAAAAAAAAAAAAACAAGAGTAAAGTGAACTTGAGTTAAGTTTACGATACCACTATTTATACCATCAGTTTTCAATAAAAGTCACATACACTAGCATTTTTTTGTTTGGAAAATGTTATTTATCTCTCAATTCTTGACCATTTTCGGATGTTTTAAATAATTCTGCCATTGCGCGGGGCATACATTGGTGCCCAGCACCAACATGTTTCTTGTAATAGTTTTATATAGGAAAACAGTGCTTTATCCAGCTCTAATCTAGTGGTGTGAAGAATAATGAAAATTTTCAATAAATTTCTTTTGCCGCATTACTTTTCAATCTAAAAATATGAACACAGCTGGCAGCAATAGAAGAAGTATGAAATATAAATAAGTTGCTATTTTCTTCAACATTATAAATATGCTTCCACTTGGTATATTTTTACGAACGTCTGAAAAATAGAAACACATAACTTAACACTGCATATTTATTCTGCGCAGGCTCATAGCATGGTATCTACATTTTGAAGTGTTCGCCGTTTCACATACTGATGTATTTGTGCGACGTATTTCTCAGTTCAGGGTAGAGTTGCTATTTGTCCAGTGGCGTACAATAACCCCACAATGTCACTCCAGTAAGTACACAGTACACACACTCACACACAAACAAACACAAGCACACATACACATGCTACCAAAGTAATTCTTATGTGCCGCTCCGCTTGCATCAGACGACACAAAATGGATGTTGTGATAAATATTCCACATATCATAGACCATAAGGCATGGCTCTCTAATCATTTTGAAAACTTTCCACTATTTCTGATATATTTTAAATTGTGTATATATAAGGTTAGTTTGCTCCTCTAATTTTTAAAACTAACGGTTTCTTTAAAACGGTCTGCAGTATACTAACATTACAGAAGCCGGGTAAATTATCTTTAAGCCGCATATCTTTGTATTTATTCAACTTAGTATGCTTAACAGATGTTCTAAGTTTATGCATTTCTTACTTACGCTGGGGTATTACATATTTCCGCGAGAAGGCAGGTTTGGTTTAATCATTTTGAGACATTCTTGCCATGACAAACATAAACCAAATCGATGCTCTCACATTTGAAATATATTTACATGAATTTCAAGTGTTTGTAAGGTTTATCATCTATTTGACCTTTGGTTGATATGTCCTGAAAACAAAATTCGAAATGCGCAATCCCTAAGGAAACAAATGTGTCCAACCAGTCAATTCATAGAAGTCAACGACGCCACACTGCATTAGACTTGACTTGTTTACAGGGTGTCCCAAAAGTTGTGCAACCAGCTAAACTTCCAATTTCTCAAAACCCTGCAACATGGGTATTTCATCTTTATGGAGCACATTGAATCTATCCTTGTGCATGTATAGTCAGTGCAAATCCCATGAAAATCTGCCTATGCAAGCCGGAAATGGATTTCTGTTTTCATCCGTTCCAATGAGATGCACACAGTTATTAACATCATCTACAAGAAAATTAAATAATGGTTGGACCTCAAAATAATTGCAAAAGAAACAATGTTGGTGTTGTTATACTTAGAAATGATGAGAGAATATCAAAAGTCTAGAAATATAAGTAGTGGGGGACATGTATTTGCAGGGGGCAAGGTTTGTACAGGGGGAAAAACGAAGTAGGTATTATAGTACTGAAATCTATACCAACATTTTGGCCATGTCCTAAGGATTAAAAAAACGGTATAGTGTGCCCTATTTGTGGGTTATGGCAATAAAGGTTCAAGGTCATCATGGGGTTAAACTTTCAGAATGCTCCGATTCTTTTTAAAATGGTCTCAAATTCTTCATATAGTCCCAAAAGACCAGGAAATATAATAGTTGCACTTATTTCAGCATTTGGTCACGTAATTAGAGGTCAAAATATGACAATGGTCTACATATCCATGGGGTCATTAATGCTTAACATCTAATTTACATACTAAAATGTCAAGTGTAGGGCAAATATCCTTTTCTGTTATAGAATATGACCAAACAAACAATTTGAGACTAGTTTCGTCAAAATCCGAGCACTCTAAAAGAATTACCCCAGCATGACCTTGAACTGTTGTAAGCCTATAATCCTGAAACTAATGACCGTAGATATGGCAAACTATACTTTTTTTAAATCCTCATGACCAGATGAATAAGTTCGTGTAAGTTTCAAAACAATTTGATCTGTTTTACTTTTCACCCCTGTGCACAACTTACGCCTATTTTTTACAAGTTCCCCTTGTTGATTTTTCTAGCTTTTGATACATTATTGTGTGACAATTTAGAAGTATGATAACACAAAAATTGTTTCTTTTGTATTTTGTTTAGGTCATAAACAATTTCTTGTACTATTGCCCATCCCGCGGGTGAGCGATTTCCAACACATGTACTGCTGTATTCATGGCATACCATTAAATATTAACAACAAAATCCACATGCTATTACTTTTCGTAGATTTGGCAGACAGACATCATAAATAATAAACACGCAATAATGAAGCCTACAGTCGCATTTTAAACAGTTATTATCAGCACAGATCGAACTTTGCCTTATGTCTATATTGTTCCTGTGCAGTTAGTTTTCATGATAAATAGCATTTTGCTAAATATTTGGTTTGAATATGATGGTCGCATTTCTTTTTACAAGAAAAGAGCTTTAAATAGCTTAGAAACATGAAAGTCATTTGCTTCGCAGTAACCTGATTGCCTGGCATCTTTTACCCAGACCCAAACGTGTAATTACATAACAGATATGTGTTTTTTTTTTTACTTTTCTCCTCCTTGTCAAGGTATTGTAAATAACAATTGGAAGAACATTCCATTCATTTTCATTGAACTTTCTAAGAGGTTAACACCTGTAATTTATATTAATTTCACATGTCAACAGGTAAACCCTTTAGAATATGTATCGTCAGCTTAAAAATTGCTATTTTTAAATATTATTTAAGATTAATTTAGTAGCATATCACCTTTAGGTTCTGAGGTGATTATTTAGTCAATGCATACGACCGTGCCACGAAACAATCTGATGTACTTATAATCTCTGTGTATATCCCATTCGAATGGATGGAAAATGGATATAGTCTTTAATAATCATTTATATCTGTGGATCTCTGGAGCGTAGGTGGATTACCATATCATTTGCATGATTATACATAAGGGTATATAATTAGTGTGCCCCATAAAGATGAAATACCCAGATGTTGGGGTTGTAAAGTCTAGCCACCGCTTAAAGTAATAACAGCACATATTTTGAAAAGTGCTCCCAATTTTCAAAATTTTAGATTTTGCATAGTTGTGTTTGGTAATAATTGTCTAGTAAATTATACCTGCGAATGGTAATGCTCAAAAAAAATTCATAAAAGAAGCGATTTTATTAGAATTAGAATCGAGATCCCCTATTGTAGTTTAACGGCGGAACTGGAAACGCCAAATTTCTGTCCGTCCATTGTAAAAATAGTGCCCCCTCACGAAAATGTTAGGTACAGTTTGCCAAACAACTTTTCCTTCATGATTTTATTTTCATCTTCGTTTCCTTTTGAATAAATGGTGAAATATAGAGTTATATAATATAAAGTTAATTGAACACACAATCGAACCTCTAAGTGTATTTATTCGTGAAAGAAGACAGGTAATTTGTGTTCCACATTATGAAAAATAGCTTCATCTAAATCAGGGTGGTGATATAACACCTGAAATCTTTTCAGCTACATGAATAATAACAATGGCTCTGCAGTTCTAGATTAACAAAGGATTCTGAAGTGCTTGGTCCTCTGCATAGTGAGCGGATTTACTTATCAATAGCGCCATTATTGGCTGGAGTCAATGAATCATGGTGTACATCCGTTGGTCACTGATATTCAGGGCAAACATTGAGATGACATTGAATTCATTTTCTAGAAAATGTGCACATACCAGACGTAAGAACACACGTGGAACTGATTCCCATAATTTTAGAAAAATATTTCTGAAGAATATGTACTTGCCAAGGGTGCGCCACCAAAGCACCTTTTTCTCTTTGGCCCCCATTGCCTATCAGGTGCAGTTGAAAAAGCACTTTTATGAATTTCAAAAGCACTTGCAAGCAAAAACAATATGTACCTTACAAATCGGAATAGCCACCGTGTTCTTCCTGTAGCGCTTACCCCTCAAGCACTGAACGCTATCATCATGATCTGTTTGAAGCAAATAAACTGTACACGGCGCTGTATCTCCTGCCATTTGATATTATTTTATCACCACCTGGTGTCTTATCATACTTCTCGGCTAACATTGGGACCATGCTGGGTGTCGAGGACATGTGTCATTTCATTTATCCATGCATGCTGAAAAGATAAAGAGTGGTATGTCTGGCACGTGTTAACAATTCAATACACACATCAATTTGTTTCTATTTGACCGAAACAAACAAGAAAAGTTTGATCTGCTTTAAAGGTCCCAGGAAATGAAATGATAAACCTACATCAAATCGTTATAGGACATTCCATTCCAATAAACTGGGCCAGAAAAAAGAAGACATCATTAGTGAAACTATTGATTTTCAGTCAGTGTCATGAATAGAGTCACACCAGTCACCTGGCATTTTCTATTACTCTCTGAAAAATCAATAGTTTCACTAATGATGTCATCACAAACCCAAATATTGAATGCTTTCTCGTCCCTCCTTGTAGACTTGACACAAACCACATCAATTCTATTTGCATTTCCTGGGACCTTTAACAATAATCCTCAAAATCATGAAATTAAAGTGGCCGAAGAGAACTAAAAAGTTTGTCTAACATGTCTAACAAAAAAATCATAAAACTTATTGTAATTTTCAATGGGTTTCATTTGTTTTACAATAGAATATGGAACGCGTTCATTTTAAGATATAATTACATATTAAAAATTTAAACTTTGTATCTAAACACCAAACATGTCGTACCTGGAATTGTGTGTGGAGTTGTATGTACTGCAACTTTCATCAGCACGGTGACCCCTGCCTTGGGTTAGTGGAGAAATGCTCCTAGACCTGACAACATTGAGGGGTGATTGTTTGGCCCTGATATAAATGCCTTCCTTAATTCCCCTTTCAAAATATCGAAGTTCCCTTTACAGGATATGGCAACTGTTCAAGTCTGCGTGATAACCAGGGGACTCTATATCCCTAACGTTCCTTAAATCTTCAAAACCAACCTGAGAGAAAATCACGGAGCCGACTCCTGCCTTGGTTTAGTGTGAAATTGCTCCTAGACCTGACATCATTGAGGAGTGGTTGGTAAGCCCTGAGGCCTGATATAAATACCTCCTTAATTCCCCTTTCAAAATATCGAGGTTCCCTTTCCAAGTTCCAAGATATGACAATTGTTCAGGTCTACGTGGTGACCAGGGACTCTATATCCCTAACGTTCCTTAAATCTTCAAAACCAACCTGACAGAAAATCACGGAGCGTACCCCTGCCTTGGTTTAGTGGGAAATTGCTCCTAGATCTGACAACAAAAATATTGCTACCTCACTTTTTGCGGTCAGATTTTCCTCAAGGGATGTTAGGGATATGGATATGTTGAAAAACTTCTGAGGATGTGGAACTAGGATGATGGTGTTCTAGGAATCTGGTCTTAAGAACCTTTCGGATTTTCCTATGTAGGATTCTGAACACTGACCTCGGCTAGTCTGTCCCCGGCATGGCATTCAATACACGGAAATGCCATTTTCCTGTTTTATCTCTTGGCACGACTAAGTGGGCGCGTCGGGCTGAAGTTTACCCTGATGCCATAGGTGCCTAAGCAACATTTTATAGGGCTTCTGATATTCCTCCGACATTGGGTTATATATTTTGTCCTTTGCTCTTACTACTGTCTTTAGAAACTTTGGCGGTATCTGATTCCGCTCGGTGATACAGGTTTTAAATCACTCCCAGTTTATGTTGCAGAGGATGGTTAGATGGTTAAAGTTCAAATATTGCTCGGCGTGAGTGCGTTTTCGGGAACCTTTAAGAACCGTCCTGATGAGCGTCTAAGAAAGCGATTGATCTGTTCTCCTCCCCTTCAGTGGTGAATTTCATATCTGGTTCGGGGTAGTTGATATGGCCTGTGAATTCCTGGGTGTAACGTTTGTTGAGTTTAGTGTGGGTATCATCTACATACCGATACCACCTCAGTGGTTCCAAACTCTCTACAAATTGTCAAGCGTCTACGATCCTTCTGACATTAGCCAAGTAACCATCGCTGAACCGTTTTTTTTTATGACAAGCGTGTATATAAGTATGCTCCATTAAAAACCACGATGTACTCATACCATACAAAACGGATAGCAGGCCCCTGTAACGGCTTTACTGAATATGAAGAGATGCTATAAAAGGGAAACTTAATATTGTCTGATCATTTTAGATATATGTCTTATATACTGATCACATTTTACTGACATACATAAAGCAGAAAGCGAAATTGATTTTTCCCCTATTATCGAAATTAAGTAATCACTATTTTGATTGTCTGACTGAGATTGGCTGGTATTATATCTTCATGATGAAGCAGGTTGTTTTTACACTTTTGGGGGTCATATGATGTCACGATGACGGATGCATGCATTGATTGCTTTCTCAGGCAACGGGACTCATTTTATTTAGGTGACAGATTGGAATTAAATTCATTAATGACACAGTTCCCAGGTGAATGACGTAAAAAAGGGTTAATCATTTTATTTCCACGTGGATAGACCATGAAAAAAAGCTTTCTATTTTGTACGAGTATTGCGTTCAAGTGCCCAGGGAAATCCAAGCAGTGTTAGATCGGCAGAAAAGTAGGGCAAGTAGCTTTTTTGAGCCTACTATTGATAAGTTGATAAAAAAAATGACTACATGTATAATACAAAAAAAGAATGCAGTGAGGACGATATGGCAATATGCATTTGCATCATAACTAACTTGGAATTATCTTTTCTACGCAACGAATGCAACCGTTCTTCTTCTTCTTCTTGCGTTTAAGGCAGCAGCTAAATATGTTGTAGACGGCGGAGCCAGCTCACTGTTGATTAGTTGGGGTTTGAGAAGTCTGTGTCCACCGGTGGACGAAAGGTAGGGCACTCGTTGAGAATGCAACCTTTAAAATGTACTGTGTAAAGAAAATAACTACGTCGTTCTGTAAAGATCTTAGGAAATTGTCATTGACATTCATGTGGTATCTTATGTGATCACAACTTGGTTACCTGGTCGTTTTTAATACTTTATAGCTTCCAGATAGGAGCAAGTAGAGGTTCAGCCCACTGGGTGGCCAGTTAGCATTAAAGGAAACACTGTGATCGAAACAACTAAAATTAATAGAAACGATTTGAAGTTGCAGATTGGAAATCATGTCTCGACAAAAGAAGAGGAAGAAGTTGAAGTGTTTTGCGGCTGCCATCTCTTCGCCCCTATCGTCTATACCAGATAAGAGAGAGAAAGAGAGAAAAGGGATAGAAAGAGAGAACAGGGAAAGGAAGACAGACGTGGTCAATGGGTTGCTAATGGAAAAAATAAAGTTGATTATGTAAGATTTTACTTTGAAGAAAAATATATAAATGTACACGTAGAGCGCGCTATTTTTGTATTACTTTATAATATTTATTGATAACAATATGGCGGTGTTTGCGAAAGGAGGTCCAAAGGGAGGCAACTTTTCCAATTTGACTACATTAATTTAGAATTTTTGAATTGTTGGTCAAGTTTAGAACAAAAAAATAAAGGCAATGTATATAATACGGTACTCTCTTAATTCCTTAGATTTATTTAATATTTTTAAGTCTAAGGTGACTGGAATTAGTGACAAAACCTTTTGGGATTTAAAAACAATTCCTTTAGATTCAAATATAAATCTTTAAATGATTTTATAAACGGTTTTTAACTCATTTAAAGGTTTATTTTCAAATCAAAAGGACTTATTTTAAAGGAAATATGTCATGATTCTGAATATTTGGAAAATTTGGTATGGATGGAAAGCTTAAGTAACGTAGATTACATATAAATCAAAATAAGTTGAAAATTGTCCACATTTGTTGAGTATTTTGCCCTTTCAATTTTCCGCCCAATAGCTTATTCGAAAACGATTCCGACAAATCCACATCGCAGGCAAATGGTGACGTCAAAGTGATGACCATTATATCGCAGTTTTGCCACTTTCCTATTCGAGTGAACTGCCAGGGGGGTTTTAGGACAGGTAGGAATGCCATCCTAACAAGCAACAGCTAATCAAATCGGTCTCAAAAATCCCGCGCGGACTCGAGTGCTCGTCCTTTCAAGTATGTTAACGGTCGGAGGGGCGCTTTACGCGCATCGGACGGTTTTACATCAGACAGGCCTAAAGTCTAGCCTGGGCACGAAATATCTAAACAAATGGACCGTATTGGAAATCACAATATATTTGCAGCGGGGTAATCCACTAACCCCGACGGATTTTGAAGTCACTAATATCCTTATTATCATGAGATTAATAAGAGTAGTGAACAGGGTTTAAGAGGAGATTTGTAATGAAACTAGACACAGGCTACCAGAGTAAATGCACGTAGCAGTAGGTTCCACAAATACCGTTTGGAAATCCCCAAAGCCCAAATCGAGCAGGTTGGGTCGTGTCTACCCCCCCTTGAACTGCGATCGATGTGATTTTATATCAATAATAATTAAACACAACGCAATGAAACCAAACATGTCATTCTGTACTTATTTTCCAAATTTTATTATTACGTTAATTAATCCATCAATATTACAGTGTCAGCAAATGACAAAAAAATAAAACAATGCGAGCGTCAACACGATGTGTTGGTAATCACTTGACCCCGTCACGACGAGGAGAGCAAAATTGGGCCCTTTTGATCAATGAAGCATGGCGAAAAAAATACGCAGTTTTTCTTGTATGTCAAAAAAGCAAAAAAATTAAAAATGCCTCTATTGTGTTAATTTTACATCAAATGTATTATTTGTTCGGGAATTGTGATGTATGGAATTATATTTTATGAATGTAAGTCAAACTGAGTTGACAAAAATCTTGACATATCCTTTAAGTAAGCCTGTTCACGGAGTTAACTAGTTTAAGTACAAAAAGTTGGTCACTAATTCCAGTCTCGTTAGACTTAAAAAAAGTGCTAAGGAATAAGAGAGTATATGGTAAATAGCTGTGCCCTAGTGAAACCACACTTTAGGTTTTTTCACTCGTCGCCAAAAACAAATTAAATGAATCAACAAGCGACTTGGGTCAGAAAGTTCTGGGGTAGGAAGTTAGCGCAATTCTTACAGTTATAAATTGAAAACTTAGTGTGTAGGTTAGAATTGATAAACCGACAAAAATCTTATGTTTGAACGAATTTTTGAAGTATTAGGAAATTTTGAAATACCTGGGATTATGACGTCATTGTTACGTCATAAATAGAGATGTTGACACTTATTTGGTATCAATAGAAAGACGAGACCTATAATTACTTTCACACAGGTGTAAAAGGAGATATGGTCCGGCAGAAACCATGGTCCGGGCTCCAATGAGTGCCCTATTCCTCGCCGTTGTAGGCGGACTGTATCTCCTGCCACACCGGAGGACTCTATGGAATGGAGATGGTACCGATAAGTAAGCTGCCGGTCAAGCTCCACTTCCAGGTAGGTTGGTGCATGGTGTAGGATTGTATGGCAAAGGCGCTCCATTGAGATTAATTTGATGCTGAAGGTGAACCTCTTTGGTGTTAAGATGGAAGGCAGTAGCAATGGTCTTGGCTTCACTCAGCTTGAGTCTCCAGGTCTTGAGATATGGTGCAAACAGGCCCATGTCTGAAGTAAATGTACTTTCTACTTCAGTCCAGCTTCTGTCCGAGTGAAGAAGAGCAAGATCGTCGGCGTAACCATTGTCTAGATGTTGTTTGAGGTAAGTTGCTGATATACATGTTAAACAGCATGGGAGCCAACACTGATTCTCGTGGGACTTCATTCCAGTCGACAGCTCTGTCCATTACTGGTCTTGAGGCAAAGCTGCGGTTTGCAAGCAAATGAATTGTGCAAGGTGGCGATCCTGGACGGTCCTAAGAAGCTTGGGTGTCAGATCCTGATGCCACATGCTGCAGTAATGTCCACCATTAAGACGCCTGCCTTACGACGATTTTCAACGCTCTCCTCAATATCATTTGTGAGTTTTACGATCTGATGGACAGTGCTCGGGCCACAACGAAATCCTGCTTGTTCATCAGGTAAATGGGATTTGACGACTGGCTCCATCCGGACCAGGATCAGCCTCTCAAGGAGTTTTAAAGAAACGCACAGCAGTGACAATGGGCGGTAGTTCTTGGGGTTGTCAGCGGGCTTGCTTGGTTTGGGGAGTGCGATGATGGTAGCCCTCCTCCAGATCTTGGGTAAGGAGGGTTGGTGAGGCAACATGTGTAGAACTCCTGGAGCCATTAAGACATCGTGGGCCACAGTGCATCAAGAACTCCGCTGGTATGTTATCAGGCCTATGGGTCTTTCCACTCATTAGTTGACTGATAGCAGAGGTGACTTCATCCAGTGAGAAGGGTGTTGAAAGTGACCCGTCCACGCCAGGGGCTGGACAAAGTTTGGTGATCTCTTTTTAACAGAACGAGTGTGTTCCTTATCAATATCCTTGAAACGACCATTGCGATTAGTTTGCTCAGCAATTGAGTTGGCAGACACAGGACGATGGTTTGGGAGCTCTACCGGCCGGCCGGTTTATAGTCTTTCGGACCTTCCTACTAGAATGAGTAAAATCAATTCCTGGACCGTCTCCTCCCAGTGCTCGCGACGTTCCCTGTCCAAGCAGTTTGTCAGATCTGAAGCCTTTGATGTCGCTTCTTCCCCGGGTTCAGAGCTAATAAATTCATTGTAAAAAAACATCACATTCCTCGTCCCAAGATGGTATGTAACTGCGACGACAGCCACATGGGATATCCTTCTTTGCTATCTTAATGAAGAGTTCCCATAGTGCTGTATAAGAATTGTCCAGCTCCTAATTTCTCTAAATTTGCACTTGATTTGTTGTAGAAAACCTACCGAGAACGTTTCGAAGAGTAATTGGACAAACAAGTACAACTAAAAAAACGCCATTTTGAACTTGCGTGCTCTCCTATTCGGCATGCCGGATTCAAATGAAATGTTGGAATTAAAGTATTTCGGTGATGACCCTTCCTACGAAGTTTCCAAAAGTTTATATCGATCGCTAACTTTTTTTAATAGTTGGTACACTTTTAAAACAAAATATGACCACGAGACATGTTTATTTTAATAATCTTGAGATACTTTCTTTCCCTTCAAACACGAACACCAAATCGATCAGTTTTGCTCATTTGAAGTGTATTCCATGATTTGCAAGTGTTTGTAAGGTCTGTATCATCTAACCTTTGGTTTTATAGTATGTTTTGAAAGCAAAGTGTGCAATGGGCAATCCCTAAGGAAAGGATGTGTCTATCCAGTCATTTTCTATATGTCTACGACGCCACTTTATGCATTAGACATAACTTGTATAACTTTAGGGCTAAAATGCGAACATTTGGTTGTTGACACTTAAAGGGATAAGCAGCGATTTGCTGATCCGAAACATAAAACAAAATCATCAAAGTTCGTATTTTGTTACTGGCATAGATGTGCTAACATAACCTGCAAGTGGTTGGCTTGAAATCCGTGTATTAAGGCAAGGCAGTACTTTTTTATCTGACTCTGTAATTTCTATATATGCGTCAAAATTCCGACTTGAGATCAGAAAAGCCTTTCCGTGTGAATATCCCAGATTTATAAGCGTAATATTGTGCACCATGACTTGTACAGTTTGACCTCAAACACAAATATTATTGAGCTTTGTTTATTCTGTACTGGTGTAAACCACAATCAGCTGTTTATTGTAGAGTTTGAGTCATCATCGCTGTATGTCTATTTGCGGGAAATAACAAATTTCCTTCGTTTTTTTCAAAGTTTCGTGTTTTTGTTCCTACAAAGGCTACATTAAAGTATACTTACATGGAATTGTTCCTACAAAGGCTACATTAAAGTTAACTTACATGGAATTGTACATAGTCATATAAGCTAAAAAAAGCATTTCCATATTTTTTATTCTCTCGCATTATCGCTGCTTAGCCTTTTAATGCTATACCCAATCTAAATACATTTCTTTCAACAACTTCAATGTTAGGCAATTTGCAGAATAAGGTTTTATTGAAATGATTCGACTGCGCGTAATGGTAATGCTGGGATTGTAAATTCTATCCACTCCTAAATTAACGCTGTTATTTTGCACATGCTAGCTGCGTTGAGTGCCATTTTCTACACCATAGGTTTACAAGTATAAAGGGACTAGTCAAACGTTAAAAGTAACTAACTAAAATGATGAAGCTGAAAAGTAAGTGTTCTTTTCAACGTTTATTCATGGTAATTCCTCAATCAAGGTGATACAAGTGGATTTTTTTTTGAGAGCGAACATTAAATTTTTTAACCATTTATTATATTACCATTTAATATGAAATTAATGGTGCAAACGAGAGATTTAAAATATAACCGGCGATCCTAAAATAATTGTTGGAAAAATGTGGATTTTGAGTATGGTGTGCAAAGGTTCTGTCAACAAACCCCATGTGAAAGGATAAAGCTCATACACACTAATGACTTTTAAACATTTAAAAAAAAAGCAAAATTTCTAATATCCTAATAGGCGACAAAATACGAATTGCAGGCCTATGTTTCATATGAATAAAGCACATAACAAATGACCTTTTGTTTTCACTTAAGTATTTGAAACCAAAAATAAAGGTAGTGGCAATCCATTTGAGGTGTCTAGTACCCTATGAAAGTCACCTCATACAGCAGCAAAGTATGGACGAATAAATCCTCGTTGCCACTCTTTAATTAAACAAAAATGGTTGTAGTGAAATCTGTACACTAAAAAAATGCTGATCTGTGCCGTCGTCTCCGTCGGTTGGCATTCGTTATGCTTGACATATGGGGCTGATATTGGCATGAAAGTAGGGAGATGAACAATCTAATGATGTTATTAGGGTTTCAGAGTGACCAAAAGGTCAAAGGTCATCTAGAGGTCAATTTGAGGCACATTTCCATAGAAATACCCCATACTAAAAATGAGATCTGTCTGCGAGACTGTCCGGCTATGCGTTTGGTTATGCTTTGACATAATGGGCCTGATATTTGGCATGAAGGTAGGGAGGACAGGGTTTCGGGGTGAGCCACAAGATCAAAGGTGATCTAGAGGTCAATTTGCGTAGAAATGCCCTATGACCACCAAATTTGGTCAAGAGGACCGCTGAACAAATCTAAGGTTAAAGATCACACCCAGGTCAAAGGTCCACACAAGAGGGGCGGTGCACTAGTACAATTCAACGAATTTCGCCGTCTTCAATGTGACCCGAGCCTTGGTCACATCCCTGAGCATTGGTAACAAAACCTGTCGTTTTGAACGTATTCGTTTTTTTTTTTTTTTTTTTTTTTTTTTTTCGCTGGTTACGCCACTGCAACCAACAAACAAACAAACAAAAAACGGGGAAGAAATCACAATGCAATTTCTGATTTCTTAGCTTCTCCTTCCCCGTCTTTTATTTTATTGCTATTGTTTATTTTCCATACTTGGGCACTCTGATAAAGGAGCTGCGGTCGCTTAATCGATAACTGATACCTATGTCGCGTGCCATTGATACCACCTGTTGTGTTCGTATCTGTGGTCCCCGGATTAGCATTCAAAATTAACCGTGATGTGCGCAAGGTAATGCAGACACGTTACGTGTGAATCGATACTGCTGGAGACAGTTTCCCTACAGATTCGTACAGTCTCGGCGGGCTACTCCCTACCTAGTGTTAATTCAAGGAGCCCTGTGCAATTTGGACAAGTTGGTTGGCAGGGCTGTCCGGGGGTGGTAAGCTGAAAAGTCATCTAGTTTTTAGTTCAGCCCCGAGTCTAGCATTATCTTTTAACCAAGTGCGCTCTAAACCCAGAGACAGAGCCGAGACTGGGGTACAGTCTAGGTTTCGGGGTGAGCCACAAGATCAAAGGTGATCTAGAGGTCAATTTGCGTAGAAATGCCCTATGACCACCAAATTTGGTCAAGAGGACCGCTGAACAAATCTAAGGTTAAAGATCACACCCAGGTCAAAGGTCCACACAAGAGGGGCGGTGCACTAGTACAATTCAACGAATTTCGCCGTCTTCAATGTGACCCGAGCCTTGGTCACGAAGCTGTCGTTTTTTGCACGTAACTTTTATTAGAAATTTATATTTTTTAAATTAATCACGTGGATACTTTTACTTATTTAAGAATTAAAAATTGTAATAATGTTAATTCGAGGATATTTGGCTGCACCCCTTTTGCAAGCAAGTTCCAGTTTGGGGACTGAAATGTGACGCAGAAGCTTGCAGTCGGACACAAAAAAAAAAAAACAACCAAACCGTTCAGTACGACAAGTGGTGGGTGGTTGACAAAAAAGAGGTTTGACGACAGTGTAGTAAGTAAGTAAGTAAAGGGTTTTGACCTAAACAAAAATACAAAGTACAGTCTAGGAGTGGACCAAAAAATTGCCCGAATTAGCAATGGCGGGTTAAAGCGCAAGGGAAAACAGGATCACATCACCTATACGATATCAATCATATCTGCATAATATACCTTTTGCATTGTGGTTACTTCCGCATTCATGTTAGGATCTCATGGATAGGTAGAAACAAAGATGTTACACAGATTTCAAAAGCACTTACAAGCGACCTGCCCATTGCAAATTGGGATATCTATCGTGTTTCTTCCTGTGTTACACGCTTACCCATTAAGCATGATGATCCGTCATGATCGGCATGATGCAAAAAACTTGGACGGGTCTTGTAGCATCTGCTATTTGACACGATCCTTGATTTTATCTCCACCAAATCGGGAGCATCCTGTGTGTGGAGGACATGTGTCATTTAATTCTCATGCACGCTGAAAAGTAAGAGAGGTATGTCTGACACTTGCTAACAATTTAATGCACAAATCATTTTTTGTCTTATTTGACTGAAACAAATATGAAAATGTTTGATTTGCTTGCGACCCTCTGTCAATTTGCACTAACCACATAAATATTTACCTATGAATGATGCACATAAAAGGTAATATTTGTATTCGACTAGTTCAAACAATTGCATTTCTCCTCTGCTTAGACAATTCTGCTTAGAGATAGGCTTATTGTGTTTACTCATTTCAGCATCAATAATAAGTCATCGTCTAGATCATATCATATAAAAATAGAAAAAATGAAATTTCCTGGGATTATGACGCCATTGTGACGTCCAATGTAAAGACCAGAGCTATACGTTGTTAGCAAATGTATAACCATTATGTATCCCGTTAGCAAACTTATAGGGTTTCAACAATCCCCGAATAATAAGACACATCAAATTCTTATAGATTTATTAATGTTGATGATACTTGACTGAGAGGTTAGTATTTACTGAACTGCATGTCCGAGCAAAAATTTAAATTAATGCCAATGAAATAAACTATTGAAATAATGTGCAGGATTGAAGGCGGGAGTTTATATTTAGCCCTGACGTTTATTAAAAAGTGTTTGGTATATGATAATCATATAATTGTATGGGCACTATGAGATGGAGTGCAACATTTGACCTTTTAACCTCTAATGATTACGACCTTTAGATTTCAGGTTTATGCGGATGCAGATGCTTTAGAGACACGATGCCTAACTTTCCACATCTTAGGTATCGGGATAGGTGCTTCTTGCGTGGAAAGTTAGGCATAGGCCTATTTCTTTTATGCATCTGCACTCGCATAAACCTGAAATCTAAAGGTCGTAAGTAATTACAGGTATAAAAGGTTAAAACTAGCGCACAAATATTTATATTATTTATAGTACAAAGGACATGTTCGTACTAAAATAGCATAGTTCTAGGTAGGGTGGTGCTAAACTGATTCACTAACCTGGATTCAGAGTAATAATTTTATGGCTATGTGCAGGACAGTGTCTTGCAGAATCGGCGAAACGTATTTTTCACAAAACTATTTAATGTCTGCATTCCTGATTATTTTCTCGATGAAGTGAAGCACTTGCTTGACAAATATCCCGTTTGTTTGAATCATGAAATCCCGGCATAAAATAACCCACATTCGTGGGTGCTCAAAACTGGGAAGTTTCCTTTTAACCCTGGTCTTACAAGCCTTTTGTACAGGGTTTACCAGGGGGCAGCATGTGGTCCAGTGGATATGACGGCCTGAAGGTTGTACGGTTTCGATCCCCGATGCGTCCAATGTGTTGTATACGTGGGCAAGAGAACTTAACCCACTTGCTTCGTCAACCCAAGGCGATATTCGGGTAAGTACTGTTTGTGGAATATTACATTTTAAGTGGTTGATGGATTGTTTCGCTTCTCCAGCTGCCGGTCTCAGTGAAGTGAAACTGATTGTGACGATTTTCTTGTGATGGCGGCGTAATATTAATAGGCAACAGGCTGTGATCTTGATGAAATAGCGGTTGGTTACTATCCCCGCGATATTCGTTTTAAATTACCATGCTAATTGGTCTCAAATGGAACAAAAGGGAAGTGTCTATCACTTCTAACAGTCAACGACGCGATTTTATGCGATAGCATAACTTATATAGTTTTTAAGGGGTAATTATGTGATCTGATGCTGCATAGCTAAATAATTCTTTCAACCTATCAATGTTAGCAAAACGTCCAAATGCTTTGAACAGAATAAAGCTATGAATAACTCAACTGCGCGTCATGGTCATGCTGGGATGGAAATTCTTGAGTTTCATTCATTTGATACATCATGGAAGAAAGAGATAAGAAGGACACAACAACGACTTCCCCAATCCGATTTTAATCTGTTCAATCCATTCACCCGCACAAAAGGAAGTGAATCAACAGCCACCCTTTGATCAAAATCCCTCTTCCGCAATCGATGATTGCGAGCAATCCATTACTATAGAATATTTTGAAACTGTCCGAACGCGTAAAAGTGTAAAAGTATATGCATATTACAACATGTCCGGCTGTCTCCGGTGTGTATTTGTTGTTGTTTCGTCATATAAGAAGTTAATGTACATCGTTTTGCGTTCAGCTTACTCCAAGACTGCCCAGTGTGAAAAATAAGGATGAAAGTTTGACTAAATTTGCACGTTGGACCCGGGGGCCGTCTTGGATTTTCGTTGGGCACCCATGCTCCGTTCAGGGGTTCTGAAAGTGACCCCTAACGGGACCAATTGAAGAGTGTAGAATAAGAAGTACTTAAGTCCACAACTTTAGTTCTATGGAAATGTACTCCACCTTTTTCAACAAATCAGTAAATGAAAATATTATGGCTTTTTAATTTGAAAAGTTGTGAAAATTATAATAATTGTATGTTGTTTGCCTTTATGCTAAAGATGAGTTGAAAACGGAAAGGTTTATCACCTCTAGAAAAAATATAAATAGCCTATTTTTGCCTTAGGAATATTTCTTAACACTTAGGTACTTCTTGTTCTACACTCTTCAATTTTCAGTTAAGAATACCGGGACCCTAAATGGACCAACTTTGGTGAAATTATACTAGTTTTCAATGAAAATATACACCTAATGGCACAGCAGTAATTGGAATCAAGAAAGGTTATGTGCTATTTTAAATATATTTTCCACTAGTATTATCCCAGTTATATACTTCTCTTTTGAAATTCCACTATAATGTATTAAAACGTCTGAGTGTATTGCAAAATATTTTTGTATTATAGAATGGGAGGACCTTATATGCATGATTCTAGCAGAATCTTATGACGAAACGAAACTTAATTCAATGCACGCGAGGATCAAGTAAATGATACACCCAACCCGAGAACTTAACTTTGGTAGAAGCTCGAGAAACTGGCGACATCAGAACTAATAAAGACGAAAAATACACGGTCTCGAACCCGGAACCTTCTTTCGCTTTTAGCGGGAGAAATACCACTGGGTCACCAGAGGACTGTGTGATTAATATTGTAACAATTAATTTTTCACTGCTGACTCATTATTACATAATTATTATCATATTGTTTTTTGCTGTCAGGCCTATTCTATGATGAACAAATTAATTGAAGATTGAAGGTTATTCGCAGTGATATTATCCATGGAGGGAACTGTGATCAATAAACGGGAAAAGATATACATTTAAAATAGCCAATATACAAAAAAAATGACACTTGTGCTACTGCAAGAAAAAATACCAACACTTCGATTATTTGCTGATATGTTAAGATTAATTTTTCCTATTTGTATCATTGAACCAGTCACAATCACAACTGAATTTGTACCCCAGTGGGACTAGAACTTGATTAATTTGAATTTGATACCCCTAGCGGTAGTCCCGCATTTGCAGCTAGTCCCTCTCTTTTCCCGAAAAAAATACAAGAACCCCTGGGCATGTTGATCGGTTTCCATGGAAGAGTATGTTTGAGTATTTACTTCGCAGCATTTATCGCGTGCTGAGAATTTTCTCGAGCGGAAAATCTGAATAGGATTATCTTCGGAAGGCCCACTGAGAGATATGAAATTAACAATTGCAATGATGGGGCGCATATAGATCGTTCAAACGTCATGTGGGTCGATGTGGTTCCTTCTTATCTCTTTCTTCCATTGAGACAATATGCAAAACCATGACAAGTGTACAATCTATGCATGCCTAGTGCAATATTAAAGGGACACAATGGCATTAAAAATATTCAGACATAATGAATCCTGAAATCACTTCCACAGATTTGAAAACCATCTGGGTGTTTGCATTTTGTAAAAAAGGAGGGGTAACTGTTATTATTTTCCTTGTAAGCTTCACCTTTCAGCCAAGGATGCTGACATTATTGTCAGCATTTTTTCAAACTTGAAAAGCATGTAGTCATCAGCTCACAGATCATTGAATCCACCTTTCACTTATCAGATCAATACCTTACTACAAGCCTGAAGTACAATACGCTGTAAATTCTGACAGGGATGGCAACACCTTAATTTTTCGAGGCAGGAATTGCTACGAAATGTCACGATCTATTGCTGTTTTTAATGATTTTACAGAATGTAAACATCCAAATTGTTTTTTTTTTTTTTTTTCAAATATTTTAAGTGATTTCAGTAAGAATCCATTTCATTTGTGGGAGAAGCGTGCCTAGCGGTAGGTGCTTGCTCTGGGCAAATTTCCATCAAAAGTCCCGGGTTCGATCCGGTGGGGTCGTGGCACATGCTGGGATTTATTCGGGTACTACCAATTCTGGATTTGATCTGTATACCAGCTATTGATTAAATACAGAATTACCGCTCTCCTCCATGGCTCACTTGGAATTGGGCAAATGGATCATGAAAGCATCCCGTCCTTCGGAGGGGACGTTAAGTCGTCGGTCCCGTGTACAGAGTCACAACTGTAAATGTACATCGCAGTCAGTGTCGAATAAGAGTAGGGTGTAAACCCCTGACTGTTCCCAATCCGCCCCAGCCTCAAATAGCGGGCCATGTTAGGAGCGTCCGTATCATGGATAAAAAAAAAAAAAAAAAAAATTTCAGCCAAGGATGCTGACATTATTGTCAGCATTTTTTCAAACTTGAAAAGCATGTAGTCATCAGCTCACAGATCATTGAATCCACCTTCCTTATAATGATCAATTACCTTACTACACAGCCTGAAGGACAATACGCTGTAAATTTCTGACAGGGATGGCAACACCTTAATTTTTCGAGGCAGGAATGCCTACGAAATGTCAGATCTATCTGCTGTTTATGATTTTAACAGAAGGTAAAACATCCAAATTGTTTTTTTTTTTTTTTCAAATTATGTTTAAGTTATTCGTAAGAAATCTTTGTGGGAGAGCGGGGCCTACGGTTAGGGTGCTTGCCTCTGGCGCAAATTTTACCATCAAAATTCCCGGGTTCGAATCCCGGTGGGGTCGTGGCACTTATGGGATTTATTGGGTACTACCCAATTTCGGATGATTCTGTATACCAGCTATTGATTAAATACAGGAATTACCGCTCTCCTCCAGGCTCCCTTGGAATGGGCAAATGGATTCATGAAAAGCCATCCCGTCCTTGGGAGGTGACGTTAAGCCGTCAGTCACATGTACATGGAGAGTCACAACTGTACCTGTACATCGCAGCCAGTGTCGAATAGAGTAGGGTGTAAACCCTGACTGTCCCAATCCCCAGCCTCAAATAGCGGGCATGTTAGGGAGCGTCCGTATCATGGATACACAGCGGCCCGGATAAGCACCAGCTGAACAAATCTGACACAACACAAAGCCATTACCAATGACTTGTGGATACGAGCAAAAACAAAAGTAAGAGTCCCTTTCATTTTGTCTGAATATTTGTTTTTTCCATTCATTGGTCCTTTTAAAAGTAACTACGTCTTAACCGAAACAAAGTTCATATGTACTTTTACAAAATCCCTTACGATATATGTCTAGAATGCATTCCCTAGTTATTGGAAAGTGCTACAACCTCTGATACTGAATTGGTGTAAACAAATGATTAAACTTGTGGGATTGACACACTCTGAAGAACTGCATGGTATTTGTGTTTGTCGTGGTAAGTCCTCAATAATGTGGTACAAGTGGGTTTCTTGAGAGGAACAGCCAGTATGTACAAACAAATGTCGTCTTCTTGGTAAGGGTAAAATATTTTAAAGAAGAAAACAAGTTGTTGTGTATGTGGGGTTCATTAAATTCCACTTTCATCAATCTTTTGTCGGATTCGGTTGACTGTCATTGTGGACGTAACTGCAATATAATTAGGGGAGTTGATTACAATTTGTTGGACAATAGCGTAGGTTTTGGTTATTTTCTATCTGGATGGAATCGATACTACCTAATGTTATCCTCACACATCACGTCAACATCACGGAGCCTTAATTGTTCACTGTCGTTTGGAGTAATGGTTATTCAACAAGTACATTTTTTTGCGATAACTGTGATTCCAATCGTGACAAAAATTTAAAAATATCTACGTAGACAACATGAACAAAGTAACTTGTTTCACATCTTTTGCATAGCACGTTGCGCTACTTGAAACGTGATATTGGGCAGTTTGACCATTTCTGACACAAAAAACAAGTATGGCGGTGCCACAAGTTGGTGGTGACCCGGGGGGGGGGGTTACTCAGTGGAAAAAGGGTAGGTGACCATATGTGCGCCGATAGGGTTCCACTTTTCACCCCCGACTATAACAATGGGTAGGTTTTTCCCCACAATGCTGCTATATGATGGGTCCTTTTTTGGGTCATGCTATATATAAATGGGTCAATTTTTTTTCAATTTTTTGGTCGGCATTATTTACTATGAAAATGGGTCAATTTTCAGATTTATCGGTAAAATCAACAATGAAAATGGGCGATTTTTCCGAATTTTCGGAAAAATTACTATGAAAATGGCCCGATGTTGCTAAGATTACTTTGAAAATGTGCGCAATTTCAAAGTCTAACTATAAGAAAATGGGTAAAAAAGTCGGAACCAAAACTTATAAATGGGTCATATTTTTGTACAATTTGGTTACTATAAACATGGGCGATTTTTTACCCGCCGGACGCACACTGTACCCAATTTTGGGTTGAGGACCCCCCCCCCCCCCCGGGGGGGTGACCTAAACTGTTTTGGACGTAGTAATTTAGATCTTGACCTCTAAAACGGAAGCTACCATTACCGTAGCTGGAACAATGTGCGGTTACAAAATACGAAATCACAGTCTAGCATTTGCTACCAAAGAAATGCCTGAAACCAACGGAGATAACGCAAGAAAAAAATGGATTCGGACCTAAAACACTGGGGGTAGACCTAAAACTTTTTGACGTAGTATAGATCTTGACCTCTAAAAACGGCAAGCTACCCTTACCGTAGCTGGAACAAATGTGCGGTACAAAATACAAATCACAGTCTAGATTTGCTACCAAGGAAATTGCTGAAACCAACGGCGATTAACGACAAGAAAAACAAAAATGGATTCTATTCACCTACGATATCATTTATATCTGCCTTATGTACTTTTCCCCATTCTGAACTTCATGTATATAGGTGGAAAAACATTTTCCAGATTTAAAAAGCACTTACTGGTTGACTTTACAAACCGAGGATATCCATCGTGTTTCTTTCTGTATTAAAGCGAATATGTATAAAAAACAAATTCAGGACATAATGAAAAGGACCCTTACTGAAATCAATTTGAATGTTACATTCTGTAAAAACAGTAAAAACAAGGAAAGTTCCAGAGGGGAAGGTGGCAGTCGTGGCAATTTCTGGAAAAGGAAACAAGGTGTTGACATCAACTGACAGAATGTACAGTGTATCTAGCAGTTTTGTGACACAATTCAAAAGCATTCAGACCAGGATCCAGGCATATTGTACTTTAGGCATGTAGTAAGATATGGATCTGGCAAGTGAAAGTGGATTAGACGGGATTACCACAATACAATAGCAATGGTCTGTGAGCTGATGACAGGGGTTTTTAAAGTTAGTAAATGCTGGCAGTAATGTTAGCATCTTTTTCCAGAAATTGCTCACCAAAACTGCCACCTCCCCCTCTGGAACGTTTCTGTTTTTTACTGTTTTTAAGAATATAAAACATCCAAATTTGTTTCAAACTTGTGGAAGTGATTTCAGTAAGGTCCTTTTCATAGATCTGATTTTTATATACCATTATGTCGCTTTAAAAAAGCTCACCCCTTAGGCCTTGAAAGCTATCGTCATAATCTGCATGACGTAAATAAACTGTGCATGGTGTTGTATCTCCTGCTATTTGACATGATCTTTGATTTTATCACTACCTGGTGTACCGTACTTCACGGCTAACAAAATGGAGCATCCTGCGTGTCGAGGACATGTGTCACTTAATTCTCACGCATGCTGAAAAGATAAAGAGTGGTATGTCTAACACTTGCTAACAATTTAATGTACAACTCAATTTTGTTTCTTCTTTGACAGAACAAATATGAAAATGTTTGATTTGCCTGCGACCTCTGAGCTCAGTTTAACAACAATATTCAAGATCATGAAATCAAAGTGACCGACAAGCACAAGAAAGGTGATTTTATTTTATTTATTTATATTTTATTCATTTATTTTGCGTGGATTGTCTTGACAAATTATAATCGACATACCGGAAATTAGAAACTAAGAACATCCCGTAAATGAAAAATACAAGTATGGAAGCTTTTATAATTAGACGTACCATTTTGAAGCTGAACATCAATAGCTATATATAGCCAATCATAAAGCAGCAAATGAAATGATAAAATAGTACTTATATCTTATTTTAACTTCGATAGGAGTTTCAGTTGATATAAAATGGAATAAGGAACAGCTCTAAACGTTTGTCATTTGAAGATACAATTACATGTTGAACTACCTATGTCTAGTTCAATATGATCCGTTGGCTAACGACTTTCCAAATCTCAGACGAGTTCCTTCGCTTCGGAATGCGAACTCCAGTGAAACGTAATAATCGCACCCAGAAGCGTTGTTTTTCTTCGTGTTCTTCCAAAATCAACGATTTTTCTCAGCGATAGCGAGTAAGCGAGATGTATTAAAAATAGTAGACATAGACACCAAATTCCCTCGGAACAGATGTTTATTAAAGGAGCTTACAAATTTAAATAAAATGTTTAAACATACTAAAAAGAAACTCATACTGACAGCACTTCCACTTATTGGAAAAAAAAGTTTAGAATGCACATTATTTTTGATTTTGATAATAATTAACTTATATCCGTTGCAGGTAATTCTCTCCAAAACTGCTACATATTAATTGACATGGATGTCATTGTCCTTGTCAGATCAATTTTCAAACAACAAAAGCAGTGGCGTAAACAGGGTGCAGGTGGCCGTTGCCACAATATTTTATATCGTCGGTTGAGATGAGCCCGTCGCTTCACTTGGAGAATTCAGGTCACGGAGCTTGCAGGTCGGATTACCGGTGTGAAAGTTATCATTGTCCGGCAGTTATTATAATCCGGGCTCCATAGGCGACAACGGAATAAAGCGTGGGAAACTAATGTTGCGTGGAGAGTCAACTGAATCGATTGCCCTATTGTTCGCCATTGTTCCCGGACTGTGAGCCCGGAGGACTATATCTCCTGCCACACCGGCAAAGCATAGGTTTAAAGTTCAATGGTCAGCGTACATTTTAAAAAATCAGAAAACACTTAAAGCATATAAAACCCAAAATTTTCCGGGGCTTCGTCCCCTGGACCCCACCGGGGGCCCAAAGACGGCCCCCTAGAAAATCCACTCAATTTACACTCACCAAGATATTTAAATATTTACCTATTGTTGCCCATAAAATGGGAATATTTTTTCAGACCCAATCTTAAAACATATTTCTATTTGAACGCCTCAGTAATCATATTAGAATAGGTGAATGATTACATACAGCTCGGACACTGGCGACATGTTGTCTTTATGGACGAAAGCCGCTACAACCTTGACCAGATGGTCAAGATGGAAGACAAAGGGTTCGTCGATTTCCGTGGTGAGAACCTCCGAGCTGACTGTATTCAGGAAAGCGATCAAGGCTGGTGGCGGCTTCAATGATGGTAGGGGCCGGTATTCATTTTGACGAAAAACGTCACTGGTGGGGCCAGATCGAAACATGAACGCCGTCGTTGTACCTGGACATCTGAAAAACCAATGCCGTATTCTTCCAAGGCCGTGACTCTCTTTGCGATCAAATTGAAAAAAAAAAAAATCATATTTTGCGAAAATGTGCCAGTTCCGCTTAATACCCCTGTCAAAAATCTGGAAAATCAAACAAATCACACCACAAGGGGCCATTCCCACTAATAACAAAATTCGATTGGAAAATTTAAAATTGATTAATTTCACCAGCGTCCTCATTTATAAGACTCACCTAGTTAAGACCCACAAGGGGGGAAAAAATGAAGAGCTCTCATTGTTTAATTACAGCGAAGCAGATTCTGCTTTCTTAACTGTCGTTGGCATTCATATATGGGCTGTTATGTTGATGTTATAGTTGATGTTTGAATACTTTCTAAAAGTCCCTGAGGATATAAATAAGTTAAGAGCAAGAGGACATGTCCACAGAAGCTAAGAAATAGGCATTTTCCCACCCGGATTGCAACTGAGCATGTCAAATGCAGGGACCACAAGGTTCAATTTATTTCTATCAAAAACAAATCATTGCATACATGCGGAAATGAACCTGAAGTGATAATATTTAACTGGTCGGACAAATATGTAGCCTATAGCCTTTAAGGTTACCATACTTAACTGTATCCAGACCTCATTAGATGGCTAGGAAGAATTTCATGGAAGAGCACCAAACGCAGTTATCAATTGCCATCGACCATACAATTGGCCAGGGCCAGTTCATTCCTAACTCCAACCGTTGTCTAAAAGTCCTAATGGCTTGACCTATACATATAAAAATCCGAAATATTACAAAAATTTCAAGGCATGTTTTTTCCGCTTCACCATCACTTCTACAAAGAAATACCTATCCATGACGTCCCGAATAATAACTAGCCTGCCAAACAAGACCCGAAAAGGACTTATACCGATCGGCGCATAAAATACAACATACAATTAAAAATTTTCAAGGGCAAATCGGAGACCCAAAGCGGATCTTAAATCGATCTGCTGACCTCACCTTGAACATAAGTACTACAAATAAATTAACAAGTTATCCGCCAATCGAGACCCCAAGCGGATTTATAAAAGTTCTGCGGATAAAATACACATACAATTACAAATTTAACAGTCAAATAGCGACCAAAGCGGATCTTATATCGATTTGCTGGCCCATACAACACCAAAAATACAGTCAACATTTCACCCAGCCAAATCGAGATCCGAAGCGGACCTTATACCGATCTGCCGACACTTATACCATATATAAAAACTTCAATTACCGGCCAAATCGAGACCCAAAGCGGATCTTATACGATCTGCTATTATTACGGCGGTGGGTGGATGAAGTACCCAATCGATTACCAATTGAAATAAAGTCCTACAACCTTAACCAGCCAATCGAATCCGAAGCGCGACCTTATACGATCTGCCGACTCTAATACTTCAAATTACGCAATTCGAGACCCAAAGCGGATACTTATACCGATCTGCTATTATTACGAGAAGTACCCAATCGATACAATTGAACATAAGTTACTACAACCTTTACCAGCCAAATCGAGATCAGAAGGAGGACCTTTATACCGATTTGCCGACTCTAATACTTCAAAAAATGTACCAGCCAAATCGAGACCCAAAGCGGATCGGATACCGTCTGCTATATTACGCTGAAAAGTTACCCAATTGATTTTTGCCAATTGGACCTACCAAATCGAGACCCAAAACGGTCTTGTACCGATCTGCCAATACTTTCATGTTTTCAATTTACCTGCCAAATCGAAACCCAAGTGGAATGATAGTACCGATCTGCAATACTTTATAACACCATATAATGGATACCATTTAACCTGCCGAATCGTGTCGAAAAACGGATTTGAACCAAACAGCAATTACCATATAGCTGCATACTGTTACATTGCACACTAATTAGATTTTACATTTAATTTGCCAAATCGGGACCCAAGGCGGATCCCATACCGAACTGCAAATACGATATATATATATAAATAGTTGTATTTAAAATGTATTGGAATTGTTTAAACTTAAATTTAAAGTACCAAAGGCAAGCCCCAAATATGATGCAAAAAAGGATGCCACATGGGAAGGAAGGGCGGGAATTTTCGGGAAAAACTGGACCCACGTCCGACTGTGCATGACAACAGATGCAATTGTGAAAAACACACCAAGCATGAAGCCAGAACGCCTGCCAAGATAATCAATGCGTCCTTAGCACCCAATACAATACCTGAGCGAACCGATTGGCGCTTTGAATGACTATTGAAATTACAATATCGAGGCAAAATTAGATTACTGCCCTTGCACAGACGGCGACAACAAATTCTTAGCCTGTTGACAAACCGTTTTCTTACGATGCTCTAATAAAACGTTATTATGGAAATTATGGATAAGGCTAAACAAATGAAGCGTGAAGGGACAAAAACAAATTGTATTTCGTTGGCCTAATGACTATTCTTTTTATTACAGATTGGAGAAATTAAGATAAGTGAAATCAACTTGGAATTAATATTTCATAGGATAACCGAAAACTATCTCTCTTCAAATTCTTCAGCATAGCGAAGACTGCTTTGCATGTATAGCTGGATCAACAGATGGGGTAAGATTAACGAACTAAATGAAGCAATTTCCCCTGGGCGTACTCAATCTATCGTATGATAAGTCTGTATTTGTACAACTGGCTTTTCATGGAACAAACCTATAGTATCATGGAAATATTAACCCAGGAGCTTCAACCTGACTTTTTTTTTTTTTTAATTCCAAAACATTATCTCTGCCTATTTTTAGTTGTGAGTGATTTTTTGGATACATTAGTGCCCCAAGTTTATTTCCTGTGCTGGATACCTATGAAAAGTACACACAGCTCAGTTACAGGGGGGTCTTTTTGATTGTACAGGGGGGGGGGTATTTTAAGGACGAAAGAACTTACATGCATCCTATGTGCATTCTTAGTTGGAGGGTTGTTATGTTGCTATTTTTGGTTTATGAATGGGTAAATCAGTTGAATTTTATTTTTCTGAATATCAGAGGACCATTTTATATCAGATCAAGAATTAACAGGAAATTCATGGGGGGGCCGGACACCCAAAGGTAATCAATAATTTGGGGACAAGATTATTTGGGTTGTGCCTGAAGAAACATATAGGAAATATCCGCTCAAATGTTTTTTTTTTTTTTTTTGGGTGACCATTTTCTTTTAAACCAGACATCGCCCAGTGCTGAAAATTGGCACAGAGAAATAAAAAGTTATTTAAGGGGATTATCGGCGCTCACCAGGAGCAACAACAGATTTTTAGTAAAAAACCCTAATATTGGAATTTCGCGCGTTTTACAAAAAATCCCTCACACTGACGCGCATTTAAAATTTAGCCGTTGCCTACTCTCCTGCTACTACCTGTTTACAACGCATCGCACACATTAAACTAAAAGTACGAGGAGCATTACATATCGTTGATTATTTTTAGCTGTTATCAGAGACGGGCATTTCCCCCCCCCCCCCCCCCCCCCCCCCCCCAATCCTGCAATTTGACGATACGGCATTTTGGAATGCACCAGCAATACTACTTATGTAGTGGAATAGATTCAATGCAAAAGCTCACGTACCAAAACAAAGTTTTTTTAAACTACTATCACGAAACTTGCATTGTGTTGTAAACATAGTACTGGGCGCTTAGGATAGCCTGAAACCTGCCAAGATTTTTCCGACACGTAGCTGATGATGCATAATTGTTGTGTGTGTAGCCGGCTAGACCACACTAGCTGGGGCACCAGTGCTGGGGGGCTGACCGCTGGGATATTCCGATATAGCCCCTGTCATCTTACGATTACGTGTAGGCGGTATAGGTACAGACCCCGGTTACGGACGACAAACGCTGGCCTTAGTTGGTTAACCCCTCATCGAACGTGAGTCTGTTCATACCACAGACTCACAGATAGGTGGAGTAACTGAAATCCTCCAGCTTGATAAACTTTTCAAACAATTTCACTACTGCAACATCAAACGGTAGATGATGAGGCACGCGCACGCCAGGCATTTTTGCAGGTGATGAGTGTGATGCATGATGACTAGTACTTATATCTATTGGATGGCTGCGGTTGATAACAGAAAATATCGCCCGAGCTTAGATCAGATTTCGGGCGAGTCGAAGACGCGCACGAATTTCTGCGAGGCGATATTTTCGTATCAGCGAAAAATGCCATCCAAATATTATTATTAGCAAGGAAGAAGCGGGACTCGACAAAAATAGTTTTTAAAATGGCTTCAAACTAATTAAAACCACAGATTTGCTTGACGAGTTGCATGACCGAATGCCCATATTGCGGCATGTGCAGGGTGGGCGTGGGTTAAGCACCCCTAATGCGCACTGTGGGTATTGACATCACCAGATGCATAATAATTAGATTATTGAATGGGTTGCGAGGCCTTTGTCTGCATTCAGGTCAACAAATATGTAAGAACACGAGAAGGTAATTTAATAGCAGTGCAATTGTGGTTAATTTTTTTAGTGGAAAATTGCAAATGCGCACACATGCAGTTTTGCAATGGCACCCCACTGGCAAGTGGAAACCGTGTGTGTGTGTGTGTGGATAAGACCCTGTAACTAAAATAATAGCTTGCTAGCCGTATACATCTCGTATACATGTCTGCTGGGCAATTGGCACTGACCATTTTATTGTCAATGAATTAAAAACTTGGGGGCAATAACACCGCATTTTATTCAATACAGTAACTTATTTGAGACCATTTCCATTTCTGTGAGCTTTTGTGTATTGAACAGAAGACTACGCTGGCCCCAGGCTGGGCACGATATCAAAAAACATTTTCGAGGCCGGGGTTTGCACGGCCATTAGTACACGATCAAGATGGATTGTGTTGGTGTTTGCCCGGTCGGTTTCGCCCGTCTAATCCGGAAATAGTCCCACCCCCCCCCCCCTGAAGAAATAATGATTAATTACAGAGCGCCCTTGTTGATATTCTGTTGTCAAGTTCAGGGGGGTAGGGTAGGAACTGCCAACCATAAAACAGCAACAGCAAATTCAAAACGGCATCAACTTCGGGTGCTAGTTGTTTCAAAGACTTAACGGAGGAGGGCGGCGCTCATACGCATATCGAACGGTTACACACAACTTGGACTAAAGCATAGGCCTGGTCACGAAGATTAAATCTAAATGACCGTTATTGGAAATTACACTATGTTACAGCGGGGTAATCCACTAACCCCGAAGGATTTTGAAAGTGAATAATTTTTCTTAATTATCATGATATTTACTAGATTTTTGAACAAAGGTTAAAAGATGATTTTTTTATTGTCACGGGGCCCGAGGCTGCGTAGAGAATACACGTACGAATTCCCTAAAGGACCGTTTGAAATCCCCAAATGCCCCAAATCGAGCAGATCGTGTCCGACCCCCCCCCCCCGGGTCAAGTCCCAAGTATGGAATACGGGCTGTGGAAACGGGCTCGTATTTAGGACCGAGTTGTCTGACACAATTGATAGTGACATGCATGAATGAGGTAGCATGAATGTTGAGTATGTTGTAATTTTTGCACTTTTAAGGGATTATTTTGAAAAATCGTAAAGGTTTGTAGGGAACTTATTTCTGTGGTGCTATATGCTATGGTGTTTTGGGTACAGTGGTATTAAGGCTTAATTAAAATGAGAAAAATTATGATCACATAATAGTGAAAACAAATAGCAACAGTGACAACCGGCTACCATGACAACAAGTACACAATCAGTGCATGATCATATATGACATGGTCATGTTTGCCTCCGATTCTTGGGTTTTTCATGGATTTGTGGTGCCTAAACAATTGTAAAGATGGTAATCTGATCACTTGTGTACTGTGACTTATTGCTGTTTGTTGTTGGGGAATGTCTTGGTACTTACGGTGTTGGAATATGATTGATCTAGACTAAGGAGTTTACGCGCAAGCCGACCATTTTGGAAATAAAAATCGGAACGAGATTAAGCAATAGCGTGGCATTACATTTTGAGATGATTTTAGCTTAACAAAAAAAATCATGAGCGATTTCCCCCGCTGGGTTTACGCGAATTTGTAAAGAGTTCGTAAATCGCCGTACGAAAACTCTGATGGTGCCAGCACGGTCTAAGAAAGCGCCCTGAGTAATAAGGTGTCTCACCTTGCACGCACCCATGCTTTTGTTTGCTGCGTGACATAAAGGCTCGTAAAATAATCGCGAGATGCAGAGTCGCTAGTGAAGACGGAAATTCCCTCTAAAAATGTCCTTTTTTGACGATGTCAGGAAAACTAATACGGTGTGACACAATGGTGTTATTTCGGGTTTTCGTTTTCAAAGTATGCAAACTAAAGAACCCTAACAAACATAGTGAAATATCAGAAAAACGTTCGGCCCCATTGTTATATGTTGGGGCACTTAGTAGCGTTTGAATCACATTTTTCCATAGGTTGCGTGGTAACTAAAGTAAAATTTTGAGGAAAAATGTACTTTTGAAAGTCTGTTTCTCTCAAAAACTTAATTACGGCAAGCACATATTTTGTATTTCAGATTGTTTATAAGCACAAATGAATGTACTATATACCAAATTTTTTTAAAGAAAATTCTTGGCCCATTTAAATATGATGCCAACACCTTAATTTATAGAATATAGGTCCATGGTTCGATTGTTAATAGCCTTGTCCCCCAGGGACCAGATTTTAAACCCGAGTGTGGTAAAAATGTTGGTATCAGAACTTCAACAGAAGAAAGCTACTATTTTTCTCATTTAACCTGTGGGTGTGAAATCTTAGGGCTGGGATGTTGGTTTGGATGTATGCAAAAATATGCACCATTTTGGTCAACCAGACATTAATGATTTACAGTGTAAGTCTATGGGGATTACAAAAATGTTTTTAGCTTCTCACTTAAAAAAACGCATTGAAATATCGGAGCAAAAATTTACAGATGGGGGTTGGGGGGTGAGGTCATTCTATTAAGAAAAAATCAATAAACTTATCATCGGGTTCGTCCCCCTTTAAATGTTCGCCACCCCTTTGACGTCTTTGACCACCTAAATCACTGACGGAATAAAGCTTGTTAACGGAATAAAGCACATGAGGTGACGGGTATCTTGTCAAATGTGACGTCTGCATGGGGTGGCCAAACAAGATATCGCCCAGGGATTTAGAAAACTGGCCATCACATTTTTGTAATATGCAGCAAGTTTGAAACATGGTTCATCTATTTGGGCAAGCTAGTTTAATTATGGAGGGATTTTCACCCTCTGACCAGGCTTTTTGACCCTCAAAGAACCACAAGCCTGCAGGCCACTGTGCAGAAAAGTTTACTGACTCACCAATGTTTTGGGATTTGAGGATGTAAACCAATGTCGATGGTTCTTCAGGAATGAACAAATGCAATTGAAGGCACACTGCATCAACACCATTTTTAACACTTGCATGTAAAAAAAATGTAGAATACGGATATGCTGGTTGATAAAATTTTGTGTTTGAATACCTTTCAACATAAATGTATTAATAAGCAAAGTCAACAATTTGATTTAACTTTCTGTGCCAACAAAAACAAAACTTAAAAGGACATGTCTCAAAAGTAATGAAGACCCTCTCTCGATGTAATTAAAGAAAATTGACAGGAAATAATTAATAATTAAAAAAGGACCAATTAATGTTTGCAGGACAGCCAGAGGGGGGGTTCGGCTCTAGGCACCAGGCTTTGGGAATTGAAAAATGAAGCATGACTGCGATATAAACATGAAAACCGCTGGATCTCAACCGCATGCAATGCAGACGTAAGCTCAAGTGGGCAGATATGCTATCAGGTGGAGAGTTTTCCTTCACATTAAGGAGTTTGGGTTATCGCCTTTTGGTATTGTTCCAAGACCCCCAAATCCGCCGATTGCCTTCTACACAACACCGTAGCGTCGAATGCCCGTGCTTAACATGCAGCAACGCACGACCCGCGTAGTAAGCGTTTTTACACAAAATAAAAAACATCTTTAATCCGGAGCGCGCGAGAGCGCGAAGATGAGCTGCGTAATAGTTTTGCATTTATTGCTCGTGTGATGCACTTATGATGTTAATGGTTCAGTTTTAATGAAAGGTGGGAGTTGGGGGGGAATTTCGCAAAAAGGGTCCTCGGTTTTGGGACCCCATATGTCAGGCATATTTTTGGTTTATTGAGAAAACGCGAAGTGTGGAACAAACGGAGGATCAAAAAAGAAAGTCAACAGGTGGACACGAAAGGGGGGGTAACCCTCTATACCAGAAATGTTATGAAAATATCTTGTTTCCCATGAGAATGTAAGTTAAATTTTGGTGAAAAATGTGTATTTAATAATGGTTTTTCTTCAAAACGATCAGTATCAATCAAGACCATAGTTATGTGACAGTTTGAAGAGGAAATAGGGCGGGGCATATCCCAAACCCAATGGGTGCTCAGTAGTTAATGAATGGAGGGGTTGCTGAATATTGCGGCCCGTTATTCCAGAAACTTGTTAGCTAAACGCGATTTAGCTTAAAACTGCCGTAATTAAAATTGGTTTAAGCAAAACCGTTTAAATTTTCAACCATTTGCTTGACTTAAACAGAGAAGCTTTAACCACGAGTAACATCGTCGTAATTTAACACTTAAGTGACTGAGGGGTTTTCACTCCCGATGGTGCCCAAGGGGGGGGGGTCCATGGGAACCCCTCCTAAGGAAACCACGTTCCCGGGGAATTTTTGCTGAAATTATACCCCATGTTAAGGGTCATAGACCACACCAAATCACAACAAAAAATGAAATTTGTTATTTTGGCTGCAAATTAGGAGCAAAACATTGTTTTAAAAAACACGCGAACATTGGGAAAAAAGACGAAATTCAAATGAGCCTTGCGCTACACAAACATTTTGAACACTTTATGTTGATTCTATTCTAGAAGACCCAATTCCATATATTTAACAAAAAACTAGCAGTTTTAGGGATCCTGTATTTTTTGCGGGTGTTGCAAAATGCACGTCCATTTTCCCATAGAGTTTGTACAGTAACGGTTTGGCACCATCCATGATGAAATTGTTTGTTTCAGCTCATAAAGGGTTATTTTTTTTAATTTCTAATAATTTGTTTACTGACATGTATGTGTAACTTATATCAGCAAAACAAATTGCTTTGGTTCTGGTTTCTTATTCTTATTTTTAAAAATATTCTGAAATGAGGCTTCCGTTGATGTGCCCCAAGGGGGGGGGGGGGTTTCCAGGACCCCCACTCATTAACTCATTACGGCTTGGGCCATTTTTAAAATTATTTTGGTATGAAAAGAAGCGCTTTAAAAGTCATACAATTAAAAAAATTTCGGCGCAAAAATCCCCGCAACCGGTAAAGCGGCCAGCGCGAAAAAAACAAATTTTTGGGGTCCCAGGAACCCCCCCCCCCCTTGGTCCTTAGTGTTTAAAGACGCTAAGCTTGATATATAGAGGCCTATTGTATTTTATGGTTTGAGGCGCACAAAGTGCATCATGGCTTTTCGTAGCGCTTAAGGTGATGCCTCAACATGGGCGACAACGATATGCACGCATGCTGTTGTCAATGGACGTGCAATGGCCGTGCACTGGACGGAAACACACACTGAAAACACTTCTTAAAACTAGCCCCGTACCTAGTTCAATTCGTGCAATTTTGGGCGGAGTTAAAATTGCGTTTAATTTTAAAATCCTTTCTGGAATTGCGTTTACTTGCGATACGTTTATCTCACAATAAGTCGCGATATTTAAAAAATCGCGCTAAACACCTTTTTGAATACGGGCCTGAAAGTTGAATTATTTCATTAATTTACGTTTACAAAAGCAATTCCTCAGAATGATCCTAAGGCTTGTAATTGAGATACATGTAGTAACTTTTGTTTTTTGTGGTAAACACTCTTTAGGCTGACTCAAAGATTTCCTAAGATGGTGCCCTCAATTTTCAAACATGTTAAATAGCCGAGCTCAAATTGATGTCCTACATATAGAAAATTGTTATAAATTTCCGATCCAGAATTTTTGTTAAGTTACAGTATACTAGGCGACTGGTACAAAATGGCTCAGGTTGACCAGCGTAAATTAGGACCATTTTGTACATAACCAATAGCAATTTATTTGGTGTGCAACCAATGGAGCTGTTGTGTAGAGACTAGCAAAAAAAAGTTTTGACCTCTGACCTCAAAAATTAGTTTCAAATTGATATTAAAAAAAATGGCGTGAAAATGAAACGTGTTTGAAATTTCTCAAGACTGGAAAAAATAATCGTCAGGCATTGGGGGAAAAATGGATACGACCGTAGCATTGCGTGTTCACTTTGGGTGCTTATGAGCACGGATACCCGATTAAAAATGATCAATTTTCCGCTAGGTTAGGTTCAGACCCATCTACGATATATTCAAAACAACCAGTAACAGACCTCTGATGTGCAAACACTCATAGAACCTGTTTTTTTTTTTTTTTTTGGAGATATTTGAGATTTTTTCATTACACCACATTCTCTGATCCCGTTTTACTCTCACACAGTACCAATTTATATCATATCATATCTTTTTCGCAGTCTGTGACACGACTACACCGTGGTAACATACTTACTGGACCACCGTAACTCGATCTTCTCATAGCCGTGTTCAAGGGAGTCTGAATCTGAATCTGAATTATATCGCCAGCGAAATATCGTAAAGCAATACTAGTAATTTTGGACCAATGCATTGTATACCATAGCGACTTTTAGTATCCGGAATTCCAACAAGTTCTGCGATTTAGCTCGCCGAGCTCGGTCAACACTGGGTTATTCGTGGAAGTTAACAATTTCTAATTATGAATTAAGAGATTTGTGGTGGGTGTTGACTTGTGACCGGTAGTAATTAGTAAGCTGGAGTGATTCGTTCCATAATATGGTATGAAAGAGATTTCTTGAGACCATTTTTCCATTCATTTACGTTTTTTGCATGGATGTGGCCTAGGCCCTGGAGTGGGTGGGTTGTGGAGTGAGGGGATGTTGTGTGGGCACGTGCTAAGGCCAGGGTGTAGGCCCATATGGGTCCTGAGATCATTTTTTTTATATCCCATGTGTAAAGTTTGCTGGGCTCATAAAGCCTCGTAGGGGGGGTGGGGGGTCAACACTAATGGTTATATATGGGCGATGTAACCTCGAGCCCGAACGGGGACATAGCCTAGCGCTTGAACTAGACTAGATCTTGTCATGTTAGGTGCAAACACTATAAAAGTCCCCTTAAAAAAATAAGAATAATAAAATTGTTTGCTATGAATTCTATTCTGAGTCAGGGGTAGGGCAGCAGAAAATAATGAACAGCTCAGCCTGCAAGTCAATGGAGCTGCGAAATAAGTGCACGCACTAAGGGTTCTGAATCATTCGAGACTTCTGATTCTGAAGTGAGTGGTGAGTAACTAGACTACGGTGCAAAATTGAGCAGTCTTGCTTGTTCCAGTATGGTGTTGTTTACCATAGCCGATTCAAAACGCCACACCATCTGGATAAAGCATACATGTAGGACAGCTTTTGTGTGACCATGTATTAGCAGGATACGCTGCCTCTTTTATCCAAATAGTGCGGCCATCTGATACATGTTAAGTAATGCGGTTTTCAGCTGTACGCCCCTAGGCCTCCCCTCCCTCCCCCCCCCCCCACAATTATGAAATGTTTCAATGTTCATAGTTGATTTTCCAAGTCCTGTTTGTTTTGAAGCAGAGGAAGAAGTCGTAAGTTTTTTGCAAGTAATAGATTTGACATGTTCAATTTTTATTATACCCTATTCCCAAATAAGTAAAAGTACACTGTATTTAACCAAAATTATGCATTCCGGTGGCAGTTTTTTGAAGAATAAATTGAATACAGTTTGTTCAACAAGATTGATATTGTTCATTTATTGACTTCCTTGTGGAATCTCCTTTCATATGAACCCCAACATGATATACTTTCGATTAAGTTAAAAAATGACCCCCCCGTGGGGGGGGGGGGGGTCTGTGTGAATTTTTTGGGGGTATCCAGTTGGGTGCTCAACTACAGTAATTGACTAACAATTACATGGTGCAACCAAAATAGCATAAAGTATTTCAAAAATGTCTCTGTGCTCCCTGGTTATATGGTGTGCTCCAAGGAAACACCCAGTTGTGCTTAGAACCGGTATAATACACGACTGTCGTTGTACCCACTATGATCGGTCACATACACGACAGTCACGGTCGTGTACCCAACTTGCAAATCGGTATATACACGACGATCGTTACGGCGGCTTCCAGTGCGGCCGTATAACGCGACGGTCGTCCACGTATAAACCGGTGCGGTATATACACGACGGGTTGTTGCAAAGAGTTATTTGAGCATGTTTCTACAATGCATGCGTTGACGGTTGAAGTTTAACACTTAATTACCAAGGGGTTTTCACTCCAGTTAGTGCCCAGAGGGTTCCATGGGACCCCCCTAAGGAAACCACTTTCCCGAGGGATTTTTGCACGAAATTATACAACACGTGAAGAATCATAGGAAACAACCCCAAATCAGCGATAAAAAAAATGAAATTTGTATTTTGGGCTGCAAATTAGGTGCAAAAAAATTGTTTTCAATACACACAAAAAACAACTGGGCAAAAAAGACGTAAATTCAAAGGAGGCCTTGCGCTTACATCAAACTTTTGACAACTATGTGATATCGTCTAGAAGACCCACATTACATATTTAACAAAAACTTGAAGTTTAGGAATCCTGTATTTTACCAGGGGTGCTAAAAAAATACACGTATTTTCCCATCGACTTTGTACAGTTAACGGTTGTAGGCAAGTCAACAAATGAAATTGTTATCAGCCACATAAAAGGTAATTATTTTAATGTTACTATTATTGTTTGATGATATTTATAGTGTGACAGCAAAAAAAATTGGTTTGGTTGTTTAATTTTTACAAATATTCTCAGCTTGATTCGTTAGTGCCCAAAGGGGGGGGGGTCCATGGGAGCCTCACTAATGTAACTCATTAAACGGCTTGGGCGATTTTATTTTTTTTGTTGAAAAGAAGCGCATTTAAAAGAAGACAATTAAAAAAAAATCGGCGCAAAATATCCGCGCGTTAAAGCGGCCCAGCGCGGAAAACCAAATTATTTGGCGGGTCCCCAAGGAACCCCCCCCCTGGTCACTTCAGTGTTAATAGGCTATGGGGTAGTCAAAATACAAATTTTAAGTGCCCTAAGGTCGGCGGAGGTGCCGACCTCAATACCTCAACATGTTTGGCTGTGCTATCCCTAAAAAACCCCCACAAATGATTCAAGAGCTGGTAGCATAGAGGGTTAGTGGGAACTTGATAAAATTGCCTAACATGCTAAAACTGAAACTGAGTATCGAGAGCGGGAATGTTTGGATCGCCACTTAAAAATGTGGGCGTCTATTGGTGGGGTGGGCGCTGGGGCGGCGCAGGGGGTGGTCCCCCCCCCCCGAAAGGTTCAAATTTGGGAAAAAAACATGGGGTTTAAGCAATAAATTGTGTAAAAATTAAGAGTTTTTTCCCTAATGAGGGCATGTAATGAAGGTTTCGCCCTCCTAAGATGTCGCCCTCCAGCGCATATTTGATTTTAGGCCTACCCTGGTGCTGCTCCTGGGTGGGAGGAAAGGCCCAGGGAAGGGAGGTGGGAGTTAAGTGTCTGAAAATCTTGTCATAATTGCCAACTCAACATCTAAATGAAAATAGGGCCACCACCTATTTAAAACACCCTTCTTGTTACTCTATTTAACCTTTCTTTTAATATTAATTTATTTTTGATAGGAGTACCTGTAATTTGTAAAGGGGGCCATCAAAATAATTTGAGGCCAGACCGGGGGATTTGTATAGTTAAGCGATAGTGACAAATTGTAGAATTGTGCATTTATTTTAAAAGCATGCACTTGGCATTAATGTTTAAAATTAAATACTGATTATTTGAAGGAGATCGCACCCACGTCACCGTCAATCATCTTCAAGGTCAAACAAGGTCATTTGAGGTCATCTGAGGTCATTACCTTTTCTTTTGCTAAATACATCATTTTAAGCATTTTAATACCCTCAATTTGGTACCTTGAGGTTGATATATTTGTATATGATTAATACTTACATGATAATTAAATAAAATATACTCCTGTACAAAAAAAATCCCCATTTTCACATTGAAGTGCATATATACGTATAAAATGTTCAACTTACGTTCACAGTGTGTATGGGGTCGTTTTTTCCTTGATTCCTGTACAACATTTATTGAGATGAATGAAAATATCAATCTTTTCTGTACTTAATAAGACATTCATCATGGGTAAGGCCCAAATTCTTTTGTTTTGCTTAAAATTGCATTGCAAAGGAATTCCTACTAGGATGACAGTGTTTTAAGATTA
>JAMKCH010066863.1:0-134614 GCA_023653785.1 Ophioderma brevispina
TGGACTGAATCCTAATGACTCTTGTACAGCCTCCCTGGTAGCAAATATCAGGAGATGAACGCCCTCATCCCAATCCCTCTCAAATTCAAAACAATAGGTTCTGATCATTGTTTTCAATGTTTGGTGGTACCTTTCTAGGGCCTCATGGGATTCTGGGTGGTATGCTGAAGAACTGTACTGGGAAATTTCCAACTGGTCCATCACTTGTTGGAACAAACCTGTCATAAAATTTGATCCTTGATCAGACTGAATTGCTTTTTGGAACGCCTACTAGGGTGAAAAACTTTGTTAGCGCTTTCACTATATTCTGTGCCCTAATATTTCTCAAGAGTATAGCCTCAGGGAATCTTGTGGAAGCACACATGATGGTCAGTAAATACTGATTTCCTGACTTGCTCTTTGGAAGTAGTCCTAATCTATTAAGCTCTACTAAATGGCTCATCAAATGCTGGTATTGGTTGCAAGGGAGCAGTAGGAATTTTCTGATTGGGCTTGCCCACCATTTGACATGTGTGGCACGTCTTACAATACTCAGACACATCTTTTCTGAGTGTAGGCCACCAAAAATGACTCCTAATTCTGTCATGTGTTTTTCTCACATCTAAGTGTCCTGCCATGGGACTATCATGGGCTATGCCTATCACTTCCCTATGGTATATACCTTTGGCACTACAATTTGTTGCACAACCTTCAATTCCTCATCTACAAGTGCATCGCGTGGCCGCCATTTTCTCATGAGGACACCATTTTGTTTGTAGAAATATACAGGACTTTGCTCGGCTTCCTGTTGCGTCAATGCCCTATCACCTAATTTCCTAAATGCTGGGTCATTGTGTTGCTCATTTACCAGCTTGTCATGGCTTAAAGGGTCTCCTTTAAAGTCCCTAACTCTATCATGCTCAGCGGCTGGGTTTTAATTGTTTACAAGCTTGTCACTTTGTGCTCAGGGGCTGGATTTTCACTACAAGGGAATTTAGTCTCCCCTGAAGAGGGAAGATGACCTCCAAATTCCTCTAACTTTGAGAGAAAAGTATCCTCTAAATTTGGGACCAAGTCATTCTCAACGCTCTTCCTATATGTATGAGTATTTTGACTCATCACCTGCTCACTATTTTCCTGTGAGGCTTTTCTGGTCATTGACCTAGTTACTGCACATGCTGGGAAAATTTCTGTTTCCTCATCAAATTTATCCACTGTACAGGGCACCTGGGAAACTATGGGATCTGGGAGTACTTTCCCCCTGCCAAATCATTCCCTAACAACATGGATACCCTTTTACTGGGAGTTCGTGTCTAACACCAATTGTGACAGTTCCAGAAACCAAATCTGATTTCAAATTCATTTTGTGAAGAGGGACACTAATACAATCCATACCTATCCCCTGAATCAATGAACTAGTTCCTGTGGAACTCTCAATATCAAATAGAAGTGCATCCTCCAATATCATCCCTCCAAAACAAAATGCTTAAAGTCATCCCTTACATTTTCTGTGTCAATTCCCTATTTGTGGAATTTCTTGTTTTTGAACAGAAGAATGAACTTTTGACCTCAAAGTAACTGCACAACCTATTGGTTTTGACTCACGTTTGGCTCTCTCCATTTTGGGCGGATAGCCATGTAGCTCCCAACACCTTGACTTTGTATGTCCTGGCTTTTCACAGTGATGGCATGTGAACTGTGATTTGGGTCCCATTGCATGCTTTTGATTAGCACCATTTTATTTGCTCCCCTTTTCTTGGGAACCTGTCTGGGATTTCCCCTCCTGAGCTACCATGAGACGCTTTGTTAGAACCCGACTTATTGTTGTATTTGTTGTACCTAGTAAATTCTTGGTTAGGCTACTAGTATTACTCAGTTTATGTGTCAATGCATAGTCATCGGCCTTTACGGCTGCTTCACGCAAACTGTCAATTTTGTTTTCATCCAGATGTGTTTTGATATCTGGATGTAGACACTGTTTGAACTCTTCAACTAACATCAACTCCCTAAGTTGACCAAAATTTTCCCCGATTTCTTTTCAGAGAAACCAACGATCAAACATTTGTTCCTTTACACGGGCAAATTCAACATGGGTCTGGTCATCCTTTTTCTGACAAGACCTGAATTTTTGTCTATATGCCTCTGGCACCAATTCATATGCTTTGAGCACTGCCTGCTTAACCTCATCATAATCACTACATCTGTCTAATGACATGGCCGAATATATTTCTCGGGCATTACCAATGAACACTGACTGTAGCAACAAGGTCCAAGACTCCTTGGGCCATTTCAAGCTATTGGCAATTTTCTCAAAGTGTAAGAAGTATTTGTCTACTTCTTGTTCCTGAAATTTTGGAACCAGGTGAATATTTTTCGCCGCATCAAAACCAGAGGGCTTGGAAGAGTCTGACGAGCTAGCCTGTTGTTTCAAGTTTTCTAACTCTAACTGAGCTTCATGCTATTTTTGTTTTATCTGCATTTCCATTTCCTTTTGTTTCATTTAATTTTTGCAACTTTTCCTTTTCTAATTCTTTGTCTTTTTCAATTTGCAATTCCATTTCTTTTTGTCTTGTTTAATTTTGCATTTTTATTTCCAATTCCTTTTCTTTTTGTTCCATCTCTAATTTTCTCAATTGTATTTCTTTTTTAATATCAAGCTCTTTCAACTTGACGGCATCACCAGTGCCCTGTTCCAGAACCTCTTCTATCTTTCCAAATATGAACTATCCCAAACATCTCCCTGGAAAAATTTTTCAATCAAACTATCTTTGATGACTTGCTTTCTCATAGCATGTTTTGCGTCAAGTCCTAAATGCTTGGCTAGTTTCATTAACTCAGGCTTTCTCAGCTCATCAAACTTCTCCCAAGTTATTTGCCCAATGAACTTTTCTGGATTAAACTCCATTGTGATTGTACTCTACAACACAAATTTATACTAGAACTATGCAATGGTACATGTAATACACACAAAATTTTGTATGCCAAAATGTGCACAAAATTAATCACACTTTTAATGTGTAAATTCTGAACAATAAGGCTCAAATTTATCTCAATTCAATTCCCGGACGAGCCCCCAATTCTGTTATGACGTCTCGTACACATCAAAATACCTTTCAAACACAAATAAATGAGCCTTGTGCACAAATGATCTGAATTTTATAATATAACACAGATTTAATGATTTTTAATCGGTTTCGTTCAAGAATTTGGTATGTCCAAAAACAATATTACATATATTCAAATTACACACAGTTAGTTAAGATATGATACTTAGAGTTCACTATAGTGTCCTGTGTTGAAAGCGTAGCAGTTCAACGATGATATGTCATCACATCGAAAAGACTCCAAAAATGACAGCGCATAAGTTCACATAAATATCCATGGTATATTCCATGCGAATCTTCTGAGTCTTGAAGGTAATTTTGTCCAGCAGTTCAAGACGACGGGGTTTTCCCTCAACGACACCAATATTCTGCAATACAATCCAGGTATTCTACCACCATCAGTCTGTCGCTAATGTCCTCATATAGGACCACAAACTGGAATCCAATTTTTTGATTTCAAACACTGAAGCTCTTTTGGCTTAAAAGACGACAGCAAACAATTCAGCTTTCCAGCTCCGGCGGTCTCCAAAGTATTATAAATCCTGGCACGATGTAGAGCATAAATCTACCATTATTGTAGATTAAAACTAGCTATAACTATACTGTATAGCTCCTGATTACAACTGCTGGCCGAGAGACTTTTCAGTGACAAGTATTTAACTACTCACAGCTAGATTTCCCTTTCCTAATACCTAAAATAGGCATTACAACATTATCATGCATAAACATAACCTAGCACTGTCAAATCAGATTTCACATAAATTACATCATCTACATTGCATCACCTCACAATTATAACTTCATGGGGAATTACCTATTCTGCAACATGTTTTGATCTCAAAGCATAAACAAGTTGACTCAGTTTCTAAGTTTACATCTTGGGGAATTCCCATTTCCCTTATTGTGCAATCTATCTATCTAGTTGTAAATAACAGGTGTGAGCTCAATATAGAACTTGGGAATCCCCTGCTCTCTTTTTTATCATAAACAAAGTACTTTTTCAAATGAATATTTTTAATCACAAAATGGAGGCTATATAACATGCTTTTATTCGTCATTTCTTTTTAAAGATTTGACGTCCTGTGCTATGGATGGTAATCACTGATCTCTATACAATGGATTGGCTACACAACAGTTACTGTATATTATATGAGTGAAGTAACTGGTGGACATCTTGATATACCCAACACAATAGCATCCCAGAGACACCTGAATAACAGAAGTTATATCTCGGGTGCCCGTTTTACGGACATGCCATCCCACAAAGCACGCAACGGCACATACATTGAGCTCACTGAATTTGCTTGATTCTGTACTCTGTTATGTCGCTTATCCACATTTCAATGGGAACACATTTTATGGAAATGACCAGCTAGTGGGATAGTGACAATATTCTGCTTCATCCCATAGTCCAATTCACAAACAAACCTACTCTATTGAAGCCTGTATAAAAGATTCTAGTCACCGATGTTAGTCATCGACGGCAATTCGCGCATGTGTAGTAGATTCCTATATATGCTATCTATAGCGCTCGATCAAGCCACGGCTGAGCTGACTGACCTAAGTTTAAATGAACCGCGTTGCAGTATTCGCTGATGTAGTGCACGTTAGTATCCATTGGTTACTGGTTCACGCCTTGGATCATGCACCTGTTCCGAATTATGATTTGCCATAGGATTTGTGTTGTGATCAATGTGATCAGTGGCTTGTACCAAAGTTAGCGTGAGCCAGTTGACCTGGCAACGGTCTTATTCTAACGTGCTCTACATCAGCGAATACACACAACCGAATGCAGTAAATCTTTGTGTGTACATTGTACGTGTCATGTAACTGATCCTTCTGAGTCAAAACACAGTTCCGCGCATATAATTATGACAGCAATCAATACTCCCATTGCATTTCCCAATTCAAATTTGGTTCCGCTGTCGGAAAATAGCCATGCATATTTGCAATGTCAGCACAGGAAACGTTCGTGTCACCTTGCATAGATGAGACAGTGTGTTCAGAATTGACCAGTGACACCGACACAAATAGTACATCTCACTAGTCACATTATATCGCGCATAACATACGATTATTAAGGGGTACTTTTTCAACCCCCCAATTTCTGGGATTGACTCATGACGCAACTTTACTAACACAAAAACAACAGCAACATTCACCAACGAAAAGTCTGATTTGAATTCTGTTTTCAGCTTCGAATAGCCGAGACCATCCCGGATTTTCCCAATATCATTGCGCATATAATTTTGACCACCTGAGGTCTAAGTAGTCTTCGAACGTCATGAACACACATTGCAGAATCTCCGAAATCTCCCCAAGCCGTATCACAAATATGACGTCACCATTCAGGTGGAAAATGAGGGAGTAATGAGCGGCGTCTTCTCATTTGTAATTGTTTCGAAGAAGTTTGTTCGTGCAATAGTATGTTTTAATAGATGTCATCCATCTCTCTATGGAAATCGTTGTTGAGAAATCGTTGCGACAACGATGGACATATTCACTTTGGGGGATATCGGAAAATGATGCCCTAGAAAACCATGTTTTTTGATTGATGGATATTTTAGAAATTTATTTATTTTCATTATCAATTAGAAATTAAGCGCTTGATTTTTCACAAATAACTGTGGAAATTAGAGATCAAAAGCTCACTTAACATATTGAGATATGTTCTTTAAAATGAAAAAAAAATAAATATCGCAGCTTGAAAACACAATTAAAGTAATAAGAGTACAATTTTTTACCATCCAACTTTGACCGGAAAACTCCGCGTGTGGTCAACCGAGAAAAAGTTCCAGTTTTTATTTTTAAGATTAATAATATTTAATTCTTATAACGCACGACAAAATCCACCGACGTGCTCAGGGCGCGCTGTGAAACAGCCTTAGGCTGCTACAAACACAACGAGTAAATCCAGAACGACCAAGGAAAGGATTATGGGAAGAAGTCTTAGATGCAGGTGGAAACCGAAGTTCTCAGAGGAAAAACCTGCGTGGACGGGTATGGATAGGCACCAATTCACGTAAACGACACATGTCGCAGAGGTTGAACCGGCAGAGCCCTATAAATCGCCCGCCCTCCCGAACATGGATTTTAGCCATTCCAACATGGATTTCCCCCTTAACTGATTTAAACTGCATAGAAAACCCACTATATACCAGTATTGAACATCTTTCCGATCCTACTATGGTGATTAAAGTGGCGTATATGGGGTATATCAGAACATGGAAGTGGAAAAAGTTAAATATTATTAGATAAAAATACCGAAACATGAGAGATGAACAGCGAAGAGCACGCATGGTGTAAAAGGGGATATCAGTCCAGCAGGAGCCATAGTCAGGGTCCCACAACGACAATGGAATAAGCGTGACCTGGATCAATCAGGACCCGCCATAAGTGCTGACGCCTAAACGATTAGCCACTTATCAGTGTGAGCATATTACCAGTCTATCTACGAGTAGGCGAGTGGTTGTTAAGACTTAAGTGTATAAGTCTTGCGCACTCCTGTTAGTGGATAAGGGAGGGGGTTCCACGTGACCCCCCACTGAAAACAATTTTGCCACGATTTTTTTACAAAAAATCTGGTCATTGATGGGGTACATCAACACGAACACATAACAGAAAAAAATCGGTTGTATCGGTTGTACCGATTCAAAATGGCGGTCCAAAAAACAAATTTTTGGGGAGTTGGCACAACAATTCTCCGCCGAAACCAAAATTTTGCTCATAAATGGAGAAAATAAGTATATTTACATTTGACTGCAATAAAAAATGAAAAAAAAAAGTACTCCAATACGATTTAAGGGCAAAACAAGTTACATAGAGTACCAAAATGCTTATTTTATGCTATTTTAGCCACTTAAAACGCTATATGCCCGATTTGAATTTGTTTCACACCAAAATATGACCGCCCCCCCAATTGATAATTAGACAATTACATGGAATTTGGGCAAAAATAATTTAGCGTTAAATCATGGTGCGCGAAAAAAAAACGAAATTCTGGCGTCCACATGGACCCTAACTGCACTAAGTGTAACACTAAGTGCCGGGGGGGGGTTCCATGGGACACGAGATTTTTTGATTCTTGGTTACGCAATTAAACTTTTTGCAAGGATTTTTTGCTAATTGTCTGTTTATTATAACCAAAAAAGATTGTTTCTTTTTTGGCCCAAGGCTTCATTAGCATAATAAAGTTGGGGCCCTAGGAACGCCACCCCTTGGGCACCTACGGGAGTGAAAAAAAAGCGAGATATTTTACTAATTAAAAAAATTAAAGTAATTAAATATGGGCTTATTTGCTTTCTAATTTGGCAAATTCAGCTGCTAGTACCTTTAAACATACTTGCGAATGCTACCAGCTGCATATTTTAATCGATTAGATCAGGAAAGGTTTTGCAAAGAATTTATGACCAGATTTATGGCCTGAAAACTACGGTAATATTTTGCCTGCAAAAAAAAACAGAGGGCGCATGAATGTACATAATCGATGCACCTTAACCATCGGGCAAATGAGCGATAACTAAGATAATAAATATTAGGTTATCTGTTGATTTAACCACGTTAACGGCGCAATGATCCCACATAGGTTAGAGATCATGTCAAACTCCGCACAAAGGGTTTAATTCTTCAAATTGTCTATCAACGAAAAAAGTCGGATGTGGACAATATTGAATTTTCTTCCCCATAAGTTATTAGTGTGACCATTTGTTCATTGAAACCCCATTAATAGGCCTCTACCTCAATTGCTGAACAGTTGAAAATATTAATAAGTGCACTTTCGGTGCAGTATTCCAAAATCATGTGATTGAATGCGATTAATTTCCTTGATCGTGGACACATTTCCGAAATGCATGTCTTCATGCGTGCCTGATGAATGTGTCGTTTTGTCAGTGAAAAATACTAGGAGAATGAGGCCTGTATTAAATACCGATAACGAAATGTATAACGTACTAGCTGTCGAGCACTATTGGATGGGATTATAGCCAAGTAGTAATGCTATGATCAATGATAATGATTGAATAATGTTGAAAAACAATAACCTAGGACAAATGCACTTGTTGGAAACAAAAAAAAAATATTGTCACATTGCCACGAAACGTTGCGCAGAGAACAATCTTTTGGCATCCGCAAAGTTCATTACTTGACAATTTTGCAATTAGGGTAACTTATGATTTGAAAATACAGCAAAGAACAATATGTTTGCGGTTTTTTCTCCAATTTAATATACATGAAATGAGGACTTCTAGTTAGTATAGAACACATATTTGTATTTCTCACATCATGGACATTAGAACATATCGTCGTGTGAATAGATAAGGGGTAAACGACGTACAATGCACACAATTTCAATTACAGGGGCGAGTCAAAAAAACTTGACCCTGTTGTGTCCGCCATTTTGATTTTAAGTAATTATATATCTACATATTGGTTATCATCTGAAAGGCTGGGTTATTATCTTTAAATTTACTACAAAGATGCATTCACATCGGTTAGGTATAGGCGAGCTACAGTCGTTTGAATCAATTAGTCGGTTTCTGCTCTTTCCACGGATTCACATTGAAATGAACGGCGTTCAGCGAAGGAAATCGTGTCCAGAAAAAAATCAGGTATTGTCACGCAGATCTTGATTGAAAGACTGTAGCTCGGGATCTTTGCAAGCCTGATAGTGTCTTTAAAGATAATGAAATAGCTTTCCGCAGATATTCCACTATGTTAGATATATATTATTAAAATTCAAAATGGTGGACACAATCAGGGTCAAGTTTTTTTTTTGACTTACCCTGTATTTCAAGTGAAGATTTCATTTATGGTTTTTGTTACGATTTTACGCAGACAGGGACATGTTGCCGTCATCAGGAACATTGCAAGCATATATGCCATTTTTGTTCTAAAGGATAATAATGTCGTTTGATAATTTTATTATATTTTTTATAATGTCATTTATCATTGGCACAATTTATAACAAATTGACAAAAATAATGTTGATGAACCCCCAAAATAAGAGTAATACGGACCTTCTTGAATCTCAACGAGTTCAGGGGCAACAAATCGTATCTGCCGTAGAAAACATTTATTGCACTTAGAGGTATCGCTGATGTTTAGATACGTCACCGTAGTAATTAATACCAAACGTCTTGATTTCAGTGGAAGATAGGCAAAAATTATGTTAACTACTTTTGTACTTTCACGCAGTGCATATAAATTCATTTATGTGAATAAACATAATCGAATCTCAGTGGCAGTACATAGTGACGTATGGTCAGGTGATCAATTTGGTCATATTGTGTTCTAAGTAAGTTTTATTCAAATTCAATCAAGTCCCAAAAACTCAAAATTATTAATAATTAGTTTAATTATTTTTTATTTTACGACTTGGAGAAAATGGCATTTTAGTATTGCATACTGACGTACAAACTATAACGTCAATATTATTAATACCAGTACTGTACAAAATACTCGCCAACATCACCATTTGTGTTTTTACATGGGTATAATAGGTACTCCTCTTTCTCATAGCAAAATGCAATTTTTCATTTTATTTGTGTATAACCTCGGAGCCATAATTTATGCATTTTAAGGATGTATTTTGCCTTTAAATGTACAGGGGCACGACCTGCTCGCTTTGGGCATTTGGGATTTCAAACAGAAATTGTGGAATTTCTTTTACGTGCATTTTCTACGACAGCCTCGGTCACAGTGACATTAAAAATCGCCTTTAAAACTAGTTTTAAGTAAATTTTTAGTTAATACCCATATAATTTTGGAATAAATTATTGACTTCAAAATTTGTCGGAGATAGTGTATTATCCCCGATGCAAAACTTGTGTAATTCATCTTAGCGCTAAAAAAGAAACGGTGTGGATGTTATAAGAGCACTCCAAAAATGTTGAGTAAAAAGTCACAACCTTTGATGGGTTGGATTTTGACTAAGATCTTAGTCAGTTGAGTTAAACCTTACACCACAAATTCTGAGATATTTTACCCAAACCATGACCTATGTTAACCAACAATGACTAAGGTTTACTCAACGTTGACTAAGATTAAGAGTTGGTCCTTTTTAATAAAAATGAGTACCATTTTTTTTAAATCTCGGCGTCCCATAAGAACGTCCAATCCAGAGAAAAAGTTAATTTATAGAAATCGGGCAGTGCCCTTTCAAATATACGGTATGAGTACTTAATTTTGCAATTTTCTATCCAGTTATTTGAAAATTAAATCAATATTTATTGCGATACGGTATCAATCGTTCCATTTCAAAAACCGGTTCTCGGAGTTTTGTTTTTGTTTTTTCGCACCTACGTTACTATTGCAATACCAAGACGAATTGCTTTCTATAACACTGTGAAAACGTACATACGACTTCGTTTCGATCCACGTCGGATTCTCGGAGACGACGATATTTCGTCTTTCATCGGTGTAACGTAAAATATCGTCACCATCCAATGAGGGGACTGTATTTGATTTATAGTATATTATATGTTAAATGCATAAATATGACAACGAAGGACTCATATTTTTGTTTGATGTTTGTACCGAAAAAGGGGGTCCTGCGGATTGGAATCATACTTGTTATTGTTTTTTAAAAATATTTAAAAATATTTTAAAAACAACGTAGCTCATAATCCGCAATCAACTGATATGTGATATCTAAACAAACAAGAAGATTCCCAGTTCATAGAGACCCCTTATTCACTTCATATTCATAGTTATATAAAAAACTTGTTACACAAACAAGGAATGGTTAATTAGTTAGTTACTGTTTATAGAAAAATAATTGAGATAAATCTACCTAATAATTGGATGATTCAACATGTCTCATTTGGTTCATCACAAACGCTAACATTTTTCATTTGGTCCAGTAAATCACTCCACTCTCACATTCACCGGATTACTCGGACATTCGTAAATTTTGTTGTTTGTATAAAAGCTTATAACGAGTTGCTGCCACGCGAGGAACTTGCCTATTGGCCACATGCGTGAAAAAATGCTAAATGTTATTACAAAAAATACACTACCAATTTGATCCCTTTCACATTAGAATTCTAGTAATGATTGAGAGAGTGGTGGAACCGTTTCGTTTCTCAATGTAATCAAAACTTCTGCCAACACTTAAATTCGGCACCCTTATCATGCGGTTTATTCCGTCAACGATGCCGAATTCGTAGGGTGTTGTCAGAATACTAAATTCTTTCCAAAACTTTCTCGAACATTGAAATACCAACAACTTATTCACTTAGTCTTGAGTTGTAACAGGAAGATATCACTCAAGCGTAGGGTGGAGATATGAGGATCCCAGGATTTCGTTTATCGTGCGTCCAATTTTGTAATTGGCTAACTTTCGGTTTCGCATTTTTTGAAGAAACAAACTAAAATTCTACACCCCTTTTCCGAGAAAATTAGCCTGGTCCACTTGGATCCCCTTATGCACCAAAGGTGACAAAATTGTTTTCTCTATAAATGTGACCTTTGGCCTTTAGTGGTTACCCATGCATGTAGATGAGTGGTAACTAAACTTAATGTTTATAACTACATAATGATATGCAAATAACCTAGACGTTACCAAATGATAATTAAAATTAATTTTAATTTACTAATTACATGCTGGTTTGCTAATGACCTAAAATAGGTCTGTTATCCCTGTACAAATGAATCGTAAAATACATGGTTCGGAAAAAAAAGGTCTCATAAAAATCTTAAAATGTATCAAACTCCTACGTTTTTGTTCTGCATAATCGATTTTGTCGTATGGGAAAGTTGACTGAGGGGGGTTATTTTACCCAAAATTTACCGAAACAATCAAATTTATCTAAGAGGAGTAAATTTATTCCCAAATTAACACTTTATTTTAATTAAGAAAAGAAAGAGCTAGTCACTATTCCGCAAAATGAATATAGCTGCCGGAACACGATGTGGTGGGCGTGTTGTGACTGCATTTATCCGCGACCTCTATCAATGTCCTGTTGTTATTTTTCACAACTGTCCATGTCTTCTGGGTTTCCAATTCAATCCTTATTCTTTGGCGCCTTAGGGTACAATCATTTCCATATTACTTCCTGAGTATTAATAGAAACCAAAACCACGATCATTATGACCTCTTTTTACACATATTGTCAAAGTACACGATCTCCTTTCAGACTCAGATCACGTTACCACTGAAATTTGATGAATGTTCTTCATACACGTTTACTTTAACACTCCATAATACTGTAGGTAAAGATTCATGTCCGACCAACGCTACCCAATCGGAGTGTTCATCACTCTTTCGAGGTTTTAGGGCAAGAGTCTGTGTACCTTCCACAGCATATGCCGAACTTATTCACACTCCTGGTCGAGAGAGCAAAGTAAAATGCCCTACCCAAGGACACAGCTGGCTCTGACGGGCTTGAAGCCCACGAACACTTGCTCATGAGGCGAACACTCCAACCCTCACCCTTTCCATCAGTTAATGTACGCATACAACGTAGCATAATACTGAACCTTATGTGTCCTTCCATTCCTTTTCCTGGAAGAAAATCACAACAAAACAAATATATAGAATTAACGATTTCTGGGCAACTTTCCGAAATCATCAGAACACTTATTAAAGTTCCTTCTCAATAAATATGTTAAGATTTCATATGGATTTCGATCTCTTGTACGCAGATAAAACTTGTTGAAATGAAAATTTAAATATCAAGAAAAAATAGCCTGACATGCTTATTGGGCATTGATAATTAGAAAACTCACACAATAACTTCTCATTCCATTTTCAAGTCTGATACGTAGACGTCTAAATGTTGGTCTGTCGGAAGGATCCTGGCTCCAGCATTCTTCCATTAGTTCTTTTCTGTTTGTGGGTAAGGATTTTAAAAATGAATAATAGAAACGTGAAAATGGAACTACGTACTTGCTAGAAATAGACTTCAGGTAAAACTATCCCTCGGCTGCCATATACACTGTTGCTCATAAAGTTGGAATATTTTTTTCAGACCCAATCTTAAAACGTATTTGAACGCCTCAGTAACCATATTAGAGTAGGTGAATTAATACATAATGAGTACACACTACCCAGGTGAAGTGAATCCGTGCACCATTTTGAAACCTGTGTGCAACGAGCCCACGTTTTTCAGAGTTGGTTACAACAAAAACAGACACAGAGGTTCCCTAGACTATGCCTCGTCCAACGGCATTGTCAATAGGCCGAAGAGTGCTTGCACTCCGACGGGAAGGGTACAAACAAGCCAAAGTCGATTTCCTCGGAATGTCGCAGAGTACGATCTGTAAAATCCTCAGACATCATCGAGAGGTGGGTCATCTGAGGCCAAGAAATTCTCGACCACAATTGACTACCAGACGAGATGATCGCCGACTGCTTAATCTGTACCGTAGAGCCATGCCAACAACCCCTCCAACATGCCGTGCTGGGGCCCATGTGGGTTTTGTGTGGGTAAGCTGGGCTATAGTGGGCATGGGTTTTATGTAGGCTATTCCTAATGGGGCCCATGTGGGTTGTAAATGGGTAACCCATGATGGGTTTATGCCTCATGGGGCCCATGTGGGTTTTGTATGGGGCATGGTGGACATGGGTATCATGTGGGCTATTCCTGACGGCCCCATGTAGGCAACCCATTATGGGTGTTTATTGGGCTTACTTGTGTTGGTCCCATGTGGGATTAATCTGGGCTACCCATCATTGGTTTTACCCAAGTTAATGGTCAGTGGGGCCCACTTGGGTTTTCACGTGGGTTACATATGGGCTTACGTGGGCATGGGAATTACATGGGCTTTCTAAATGGGGCCAGTGTAGTTGTTCAATGGGTAACTGATAGGCTTCTTTACTTGGGCTTTAAGTGGGTTTCCCAAATGGGGCCATTGTAGGTTTTCAATGGGTCAATGATGAGTTTCTTTAATTGGGCTTTAAGTGGGTTTCCTAAATGGGGCCATTGTAGGTTTCAATTGGCCGGCTGAGTATATTTTACTCATATGCAAGGATGGGCATTTCCAGGGCTGCCCATTTTGACTTTATTTAATAGGTCAACTAAACTCATCCCTGTCGATATGAAGGCCATAACGTACAAGTTTAATCATTTTAACTTCAACAATCCTTTAAATAATCTAATTTGATGCCAATTTGTCAGTAAGTTCAAGTGGTCGACTGGATAGAGCATTAGACTTAAGATCATGAGGTCACCGGTTCGAATCCAACCAAGGTAAGTAATACATATTTGTAACCATGTTAGTATGAGATGCAAGTCATGCCTAATGAATAATTGGAATTAAAACAATATCCTACTGTACTAGAACTCTTTTTTTTTCTTTAATTAAAGCATATAATTAGCCGTTAACATGCATCCAGTTCAGCTTGCCCACTTAGGACCCATTTGAATCCCGACGACAAAAACAAGTGGGCCCCAGGTGGGAAGCCAATGAGGGGCCCAGGAAGTAGCCCACAAATGACCACGTGGGGCCCATGTCACATTGTTGGAGGGGAAGCCGTCTTCGTCGTTTGTGGAGAAGACACTATGGAATCAACGTTTCCCGCCAAACTGTAAATCGGAGATTGCTTCAAAACATGGTTACCGAGCAAGACGAATGACCAAATGTCCACCACAGAGTTGATCGACTTCACTGGGCTAGGGAGCACGGAAAATTACAGCTCGGACACTGGCGACATGTTGCCTTTATGGACGAGAGCCGCTACATCCTTGACCATCAAGATGGAAGACAAATGGTTCGTCGATTACGTGGTGAGAACCTTCGAGATGATTGTATTCAGGAATCGACTCAAGGTGGTTACGGCTCAGTGATAGTATGGGCCGGTATTCATTATGGAGGAAAAACATCACTGGTGGTGCCAGATGGAAACATGAACGCCGTCGTGTACCTGGACATTCTGGAAAACCACTGTATGCCACATGCAAGAAGGGTTTATGCAAACAATTTTCGGCTGCAAGACGACAACGCCACGCCGCACAGGGCCGCTGCAGTGAGACAATTTCTTGAGGCAGAAGGTGTATGGCCTTCTTGCTTCCCTGATATGAACCCTATCGAGCATGACTGGGATGCTTTAGGGCGAGCCATCAATGGCAGTATTCCTCAAGCTCTATAGGAGTTAGCTCAGGCTCTGACCGATGAGTAGGACGCTCTGCCCATTGACATCATAAACAACCTTGTGGACAGTATGCCGCAACGTCTTGACGCACTGATTCATGCCAGTGGTGGCCATACTCGATATTAGTGACTGATTGACATTTAATACAGTACTCTTGAACATTTCGATGCATGAAATCACCCAAAAATGTAAAACTGACTGATGTGAAAAAATTGTGACAAAATCCTTAAATCTGCTGTTCAAATACCCCCATTTCCTTTCAGGCTAAGGACACAGTTCGTAAGGGGTTAATTGTAGACTAAGTTCATGGTGATATGTTCGGAAGAGACTGATCAATCAAGTAGTTTGGCCATATACACCCTATATATTATAAATAGCTCCACTGTAAGAATCATTCCATAAAAAGTGGTAACAAATATTTTATTTCAACTTTATGAGCAACTATGTAGCATTTCACCTAACAAATGTCCAATTTCAAATCACCAGTCAGTTTCATATGGTTTTAATAATCTAGTGAGTCTGAATCTTTTCTACGGCATCCTGTCAACTCTGCACAATCATGCAACACTCTCTGGTGCTCGTTATTCACAGAAAAATGACCAAACATAGCATGCAAAAACGAAATTGTCACGAAAGCTGAGTTTCACTACTCCATTTTTGCTGCTGCTTAAGTTTTAACACCAGCATCGTGAAACCATTACAAAAAAAAACAAAAACAAAAAAAAAACAACAACAACAACAACGGTGTAATATTATGTTATCAAGCAACACGTTCTCATTTCCAACCATTAATGTTGAAGAATCAACTCCACTGTTAGGGTTTTGGTGTAAAATACATACTGTATCACCAACAATGCAGTGTGCAGATGTATATCTATTTTGATGTATTTCGTGATTTTGCCTCTTTGAATGAGGCTTGTTCACCATCGTCTCTAGGCACCACCATGGTCATTTATGTTCGATTTTTACATATTAGCACGGTTATATTGTTCTGCCATACAAGCAATGAATGTTTATGAGTGCAATTAATGATTAAAACATTTCCATTCGTTGAAAGATGGATTGTTCCAATCGACTAAGAGTAAGTACAAATTGAGATTGACCTTTTTTTATCATGTTAGTATTTTTTACCCTATAACTCAAAAACCAATGATCGTAAGTGGTACAAACTATACATTTTTGGAATCCTTATGATTAGATGGACAATATGGCATACATTCTAACATGATTGGAGTATTTTAAAAGTTTGACCCCTGTGTAACCTTAAATTGGCCCTATGGAAAAAGCGACACCACAATTTGAGAGTACTAACTATGGAGGGTCCATACTAACTACCAAAGGTGATAAACCTTTTCTGTAGTGGGGGTGAACGAACTCCTTAAATAAGGCCCTATGATATTCTGTTCCTGCTCTAATATGTACGTCTACCCATGTGTGGCGAAATTTAATGCAACTTACAATACAAGTGGAGATGACGAAGGTGGTACTAGGCGAACTCCCTGAGATAATTTGGCAAGAAGCTGGTATGATTCAATACCACTATCAATATAAGGTGTACGTCCTGTAAATATTTTAGGGGAAAAAGAAGAGTCTTAGTTGATTTTCATTCAGATGATTGCGCAAGGTGGTGGAAGGGTATGCTTTTGTGTTATGAACAAGTGTTTTAATTATTACGATGCATCATGCTCTGTTTATTTGGTTGGTTGTTTTGAGAAGTTAATTGGTACTGGATAAACAAGTCTATGGCGGGTCGGAGAGAAGTTCGCTCACTTCTCAGTGAAAGAGCAGCTAGGAAAAATATCTTGTCATGGAGATGTTCGCTCTAACTGCAAGGAGGAGTTCTCTCGCCCGAGCGAATATGTGTGAGAGAATGTCTCTCGGCTGAGGGCAATTCTATGGGAATGGCGCCTTATATGGATGAATTGGGGCGAGGCGAAACCTGTGGATCACAAATGGTCCATCAAAGTTAAAGACCAGGCTAGTGTTGTTCTCGGATTCTTCAGCATCGTTGTTTCCTCTCTGTTAAGAAAACACCCTTCAAATAGCAATGTTTTCTCTACTTATTCGGGGAATTTTAAAGAATACTAACGTCCACTGACTACTAACTGCGCTATTTTAAATCGAGCCCAGATTGGAAATAATTGAAAAAATCACCCTTTACCACAGGATTCAAAGCACCGTTGCCTATTATTATTACGCTGCCTTCTGGAAATCGTCACAATCATTTCACTTCACCTAGGCCGGCTGCCGCCCAAGCGCACATGCATATCAGCACTTAGATTGTAATATCCCCCATAACATAACATAACATAACAGCTCCCCAGATTTCGCTTGGGTGAACGAGGCAATTGGGATTAATTAAACTATTCTTTCTGTTGGAAACGAAAAAAAAAAAACATTATTTGTTTCGTATAACATCTATTTTGAATTCAATATTCTTTCATCCCCAAGACCAGAAAAAATCCAAGAAAAATATTTATCTGTCGTGTCATTTACACATTTGGGTCTTGGTAAAAGATACCTGGCCAACAGGTTACTACAGATCAAAGGACTTTCATGTCATTAAGTTGTTTTGGGCCATTCTCTGATAAAGTGTTCAAGTTAAATTTGGTCTCCAAAATGACCAAATATCAACATTAAAAAATTCCTGAAAATCATTGACAATCGTAAACTTTAATATTCTCAGAACACGGAACAATGCATGGGTGATCTTAAACGATATCTGATTTTTTAGTATAATAGCCTAACATTAACACTGAAGTAACGTATCTGGGTAACGTATCTGGCCGGCCTTTTTCTTAGTCGTGCTGTTCTTGAAGAAAGCACATGCTTCACCGACTTAGTCTCTATACCTTATCAGGCATTACCTTCATATTAAAGCATTGTTGGGTATTCGACTCTATGTATCACGGCATTTTGCAAGAGCGTAGCGGGAGGGAGGTAACGTATCTGGCGCGGTATGAACGTAACATAAGGGATTTCTTTCATTACTTGGGCTGGAAAGTGTTACTTTGAAACCAGATTTTTATGCAAAACATGTATAATATTACATTGAAATCTGCTCGATTTATCACATATTGGAACATTGTTCTTCCGTTATTTTTAGCAATTTTGTATCCATTCGAATTATGGTAACGTATCTGGCTGCAATATTGGCGACATGCTCTCAGAGAACTCTTGCGAAACTTTAATAATCCAATATTATCATGTTTTGAACATAATAATTAGGGCATAATAAAGGCTGATAAAATGCAATATAATATGCGCTCTTGTGTATCGAGCAGGGACACATTTTAAAGAACGGATTTGGGCTGGCGACATGGCGAAAAGCAAGAATTATGCATCTTTAGCCTTATTGATACTTTCTCATCCGGTTACAACTTCTAGTCCTGATCATTTTGAAAACATAACTCCTAAGTATAATTTATATTAATAAATAATTATCTTAACGGGCACAAACAAGCTTTAAACTGTGCATGACTGTAAGCGACACGAAAAATTACTTTTTGAACACTTTATAGGAGAATGGCCTTTTTAATTTCTTGTAGGAAGAAACAACTCACACTGTGATATTACAAACAAGAGAGTGGTGTTTTTTTACTAGTTCATAGAATTTAATTTATCAAATGCTATATTACCATGCAAACTAACTGTGTAGAATTTGAGAACGAAATAGGCACACGGCGAATTAATTAGCATGTGTGAGCAGGACAGCAGAGTCAATGGCTGGTATTCTGAAAGGGAGTCTAACTTTGGACCTGGGTTTAAACCAGGGTTAGTCCTACATGAGTGGACTTTTTTTCAGAATACTGTGAAAGTTAAACGTAACGGATGAGAAAATTCCTAATGAATGGGCCGTTCCTGCCAATCAATGAGGAATTTTCTCACCCGTAACAGCACATTTATGTTGGAAGTATGTTGGAAGGAAAAAGTCCACTCATGTAGGACTAACCCTGGTTTAAACCCAGGACTAAAGTTAGAATCCCTTCAGCCATTATGTTTTAATTGTTTTTTGTGCCCATTTACCAAATGTAAAGAAAAAGTCCAAAATATCATGTGCATTTATTGTTAATATTTTAATGGTATGTCATAATTACATCAGTGCATTCAATGTGTCAGAAGTCAGTCACCGGGTACCGAATTTATGTTAACCGTGTAAATCACTTTTGACACCAGGCCAACATCACAACAATCACATTTGAACAGGGGGAAAACAGATAGCCTTCAATAATCCAATATCTCTGGTTTGCATGGGCGGATTGTCGCGATATTTGCACTGATTATACACAAGAGCATAATCAATATGCAACGCGAATATGAAATACTCAAAGTATATAGTTTTGAGAAATTTAAGTATATCTGGTTGGACAACATTTATTGGGACACCCTATAAATGTCATCGAAATCGCGTTTCAAACAACTTTGGTATTGGCATGAACAAACAACTTTTGTATTGGCATGAAAACAAGATAAAGTGGATTTCTTTAATTCAATAAATCCCTGAGGAATGAACGGGATTTTGTGAGAATGAAAGCCTTAAGGTTGCCATTTGAAAATCCCTATTAGTCATTCCAAATTAAAACTTTAGAAGGTGGTAACCCCTGTTGCTAAGACGTGTTACAAAAGAAGCAACCTAAACAGTGTATATTTATTTTGTGTTTCTTCTTCTTGATATCTTTTTCGTCGTTACTTCCAATTACAATCTTAAAAAACTCTTAAAGACACTATCAGTGATTCACCCGAAAGGGTCAAAATGTTTGAAATTTGCAGAAATGGCTTAAAAGTGAAGGATAAGTCTGTATAATTCTAATAAGTTATTTTCTTCAACTGAAGAATTGCCAGAAAAGGAAGAAAACGACAGTGTTCAAAGATATGAATCTCCATTCAATTACGTGTTGTAGAAAGTGTCCGTACGGACAGTAATGACTAAAATATACAATTTTTTTTTGATTTTCTGATTAAGCAAATCACTGATAGTGCCTTTAAAATAAAGGTTTTTACGGATATAAGCTTACATTTGAAGTTCTTTACTGATTGTTTTATTTTTTTGTCCTTTATGTTTTGGTACTATTTGGTTTCTTTGTCGTTTTTGATAAGTTGTTGACAGTTGTCAAAAATATTCAAACTTAGGAAACTTACCATTAGACGTCATCTCCCAAAGAAATACACCAAATGACCACACGTCACTTTTGGTGGTAAATGTACAAGACATGAGAGATTCTATTGCCATCCACCGGGCTGGCAATTCATGCTGTAAGAAATAAACAACAAAGGATTGATTATCCCTGTTCATCTTAATATACTAGAAGCTAAATCTGATAAGTAGACTGAAAGAGCCAAGAAGATTCCATTAAAAATGTGTCCCTATATTTTTTTTTATCGAAACCAACTTTTTGGTTTGTGTGAAAAAAGCTTATTTTGAGATAGGAGGCATTTGTATTTTAACCCTTGATGACCCCTAGAGGTCTATGCATTATACTTGGGTCAAAATACAAAGATGTTTGATCTTATTATAAGCTACACCATTATTCCTAGGGTCACAAGGATTAAGAAGACAAAATAGTTTGATTTTAATCAAATTTATCTTAAATTGTTCTCTTGCTATAGCAATTATTGTTCAAAATAGTTCCATATATCTAAGATGTTTCTTATCAGAATTAAGAGGGGGAAAGCGGTTCTGTTTTCTCTGATTATTGTATTTAGGTCCTTTTAGGGAAAAAAGTGACCTGACCACTTTGTTCGACACCTGCACTTTGGGGTCAGCCCGATATTCTGAAGGGTCTTTGGTCCGAAAGGTTTTTTCGAAGGTTCGTTGTTCCGAAAAAGAAACTAAGGTCTTTGGTCCGAAAGGTTTATTCCAAAGAGGCCGTTGGTCCGAATGCTCATGATTCTGATTATTTTATGTATGTTTAAATTTAATGCAAAACCTGAATTATCAAATTTGATAAACCTAGTTTTTCGATTTGATAAACCTATTTTTTCAATTCGATAAAAAAAGGTTTATCAATTTCGGTTGATAAACTAGGCTAATCAACCAATATTAGAGGTTGTTGTTGAAAAACTATGTTTATCAATTCGATATTCTAGGATAATCGGCGAAAACCCCAGTTGATCGGCGATAAACGGGGTTGCGCTAGTTGCCATTGCGTAATGCACGTCACCGGTAAATGCAGTGAGTGTTGATAACATGTCAATGTTGTTTCCGATGTTGATTTTATAAGGTGTACTGTATAACCTTATTGATATGTCATATAAACAGCTGTTTAATTTATTTGACAGATCGATAAAACTGAATTGCTGTCATGATATTTCCAAGGGCCTGAGAGTATTTTTCCTGTCGACTGCTAAGTTATCGAATTACAGACTACGCGTGGGGTAATGGTTTCTAGAGCAGTAAATGGGTGGGCAGAGGTGAAAGTAGTAGTTAGATATATGGGGGGTTTTGGCCTCGTTTTCATCAATATTTTACCCCCCTCGATCAAGGTTAATGGCCTTAAGCCCCCTTATTTTACACGAAAACATTCTCAAAGAAGCTGAAAAAAACATTAAAAATAGCTTATTGAGGTCAAAGGTCATGAGGTCAAGGTCATCCTAGATCAAGGTTCAATGACCTTCAGACCCCAATTTTACCAAAAATTCCTTGGAAAAAAAGCTTTAAAACAAAAGGTTTTGAGGTAAAGGTCACATAGAGGTCAAAGTTCATCAAGGAGGTCAATTTATTGTATTCTTCCTAAGCCTCAACTAAACGCTTTACTAGTAATGTGTTAATTTAGCCGTTGGAAGAAAGCTTATATTTAGGCCTGTGAAAATAACCTTTAGGATGGTACGAACAGCAGGCCCCTAATGGTGGTTGACCAAAGATAGACGGGAACCTAGCAGTATGATTTCAGTTTTGACCGTGGATTTTCGAAAGCAAAATTATTTTCTTTGCATAAAAAAAATCAATAAAAAAAAATAAAACAGATATTTTAGGATCATAATTTATTATTACTCACCAGATGAATAGCTATTAAGTTCTTTCAACTTGTTTTTCATTTTGTCCCATGTAGATAGTGGTAAATCAGAATTAATTTGCCAATAATTCGCCTTTTAACCATCGTCTAACTGGCCATTTTTTGTAACACACGCCCGCAGATTTTCGTTTACTGAAACACCCGATCTATAAATTTGGGTACCAAACGATAGCTTAGAGTTTTCTTTTCCATTGGTACCAAAATTTAAAGTACCAACATCTCATTATGACGTCACCATGAGCTCTATTTTGAGGAAAGAACGAAAATACTGAAAAATATAGGGTGGAAAATTGATTATTTCGCAATTTTTAGCGACTCAAACACCTTATTATAGTCTAAAAATGCTGTCATTAGGTAAAACTGTCAATTTCCATCAAGTAGAGTCGAAAAACCGCATGAAAATCTGATTTTACCTAACCTTTTTGGCGATTAAATTTGGTATTTTTCACTGTGTGTGTCTATGGAAATGGCAGTTTTGCTTGACATGCGACTTCTATGACGTCTTGGGACGTAAGGCCAGGCCATGTTGGGTAACTCATTTGGTATCAATGGAAAGAGGAGGACCATAGCTATCTAATTGGTACCAAATATCAGTGTCTGGATGTTCTGGGTGGTTAATGTTGGTACTTCTCTTCCGAGGAGGGGGGTGGTTGCCACCCCCTATCCATCACAATTAGAAAAAGAAGATAACCGTATGTGCAATGCGCCTTTTCCGCTTAAATGCAAAAGGACCAACGTAAGTGGCACTAACGTTGTTCTTGCACTGACAATTTGGCCCATTTTCAGTGCAGACCAACGTAATTGTCACTTTACGTTGGTCTTGCATTAAACCATTTGCACTTTTTGTTTCAGTGCAAGACCAACGAAGTGCCACTTACGTTGGTCGGGCATTAAAAACCTTTTTTTCCAGTGCAAGACCAACGTAAGTTTTTACGTTGGTCTTGCATTAAACATTTTGCACTTGTCAGTGCAAGACCAACGTAACGTAAGTGCCACTTACGTGGTCTTGCATTAAGCATGTGCCCGTTCAGTGCAAGACCAACGTAAGTAAGTGGCACTTACGTTGGTCTGGCACTAATAGGAAAATACGATTTCACGTACGTTTTTGTTCTTTTGTAAATAAAATTTAATTACGTTTGTCAAGTGGAAATTATTCATTTTATATCATAACAAAACATTTTCATATGTAATACATGCTATAATTATGAACACACCACCTATAGAATCCAATAGAAACACAAAAATGTTTTCTTCCTGTAAAATTAGTTAAATGCCTTACGTTGGTCTCGCATTCAGCCGACGATATCGAACTACTAAAGTCCTTTTTCAAATATTGTTGGGGGAATTGGTGTGTATTTTGTTGTTATTGTGATGTTATTGTTTGTCTATTCTTTTCTTATTCCTTTTTCGTCTTCTTTTTCTTCGTGTTCTTCATGTCTTTTTCTCCTTCATCTCCTTCTGTATAATATATCCTCCAGTCAACTACCGTTAATGGGTTTATACCAGATTGGTGAATTGATTAGTAGGATCGCTGAAATGTAATGCTTTATATGTAGGGCAGGAGCACGGAAATGGGTTAAACATCATCGTTATCCCCAACTACAGAAAGGTTGTGATACCTTTGGAGTACGTACGGGACAACTCGATATTATGTAACAGGTAGGTAGCACTCTCAAATTGTGCCGGTTTTTACATAGGTTCCAATTGAAGGTTACAAAGGGTTAAGGTTAACCTTTTAAAATGCTCCAAAAATGTTGTCAGTTTGTCATAAGGATCCAAAAGTGTAGTTTCTTACAATCTATGACATCTAGGGAAATGGTTAAATGAATAGTTGTATATTGGGACATATTGTTTCCCATCCCTACTTTCCGGTTACCGGAAACAAACAATATTTTAGCTGGTAACGTCATATTGAAAATGAGATGATGAGAAAAAGTACTCGGCTTAGGATGGCACGTGGTTATAAAATCTCAGGTTGTCAATGTGAACCGGTGGTGTCGAGGCTAGGATCGGGTAGTTAGTGCCTTAAAGGTCCCAGAACATGAGATGATAAACCTCGTCCAAATCTTTACGGGGGCATTCCATTCCAATAAAAGGGAAACAAAAAGAATTACACTACCAGTGACCTCATTAGAAAACTATTGATTTTAAGTCAGTGCCATGATAGATTCCCACCAGTCACCTGGAATTTTCTATTACTCTCTAAAAAACTCAATAGTCACTAATGATGTCATCAACAACCCAAATAGTGAATGCTTTCCGCCCTCCTCGTAGAATTGACACAAACCACATCATTCTATTTGAATTGCCTGGTGACAATTTAGGTTATTGTATTATTTTGTTGTGCTATGTTGTACCGTTTAAGTTTGAGGGGTGAACCTTTCTGGTCTTATTGGTCTTTTTAGACTATAAAAAGATTGTAGTAGATTGTAACTTAAAGCGAGATTTCCCGAAGAGGGGTGCCCTCAATTTAGACAAATTAGGTTTTTTTACATAATACTTGTCCACATACTAATTGCTGGTGAAATAACTAAGCTCAAATCGATATCCTTGTATTTGAGTTCATTGAAGCCAGTTGCAATAAAACTGATTTCCCTTGAGGAAATAGTTCATCCGTTACTCAGGGCATTGGGTGCCTTTTGGTCAGGGTTAGACAAGCCATCAGCTGCTTGTCCTGTTGTTTGTTGTACTCATTGTTTATTCCATCTCCCTTTCGCGGGGCGGCAAGGCTTATTGTTGGTTCACAGCGCATTCTGTCACGAGAGGAGGAAGGTGGTTTCACGGAGAAAAATTTCCCACCCTCCACACCCAATTTTGTACGGTTCCCTTGCAATTTATGGTGCATTGGTACATTTTCTGTATTTTACTATATGCAGGAGGTGGGCCTTGGTAGTTACTGGGGTAGTTTTAGTATTTGGGTATTTTACTGAAGGGGCTTGGAAATTTACCAGGTTATTAATGGTCTTTAATTAAGGCATGGCAGAATTGGTAGTTTAATTGAAATTGAAGGGATGCACTGAAATAACTTCTACGAGTTTACATAGGGATGGGACTTGGAACTTTACCTTGGGATTGGGTACTTTACCTAGTTTAACTTTAATTCTTTAGGAGGCCTCAAATGATGTGCATTATATTTCCTTGAGTGTAACTATAATGGGACTTGGTACTTTACCTGGTTGGGTTCGGGAGCACCTTATTTTAAGGTTGGCTCCATTTGATCATTTCACTGTTTATACGTAGGACTAAATTGTGGTGAAAATGTAGGTAAGTGGTTGAGGTGGGAAATTAAAACAATGGAGCAGGGTGATTTAATGCGAAGGTGGGATTATAGATATGTATTAATTGCATGGTTCTTGAGGTACTTATTGGGCGGAAAAAATTGTGTCTTGGCATAATGTTAATTTTACATTTGGTTCAAATTTAGTAAATTTGCCAAGATTTAATCATAAACATGTGTGTTAATCATTCGGAGTCCAATTTATTTAGGCTATCTCAGATTAAAGTTGGCTATTTGTGCATTTGTAAAATTTTGCATAAATTTAAATTTTGACTCCAAGAAAATTTACTATATCAATATTTAAATAGGTACTGATATGGCAAAGATAAAGTGAAGAAATGATTTCTATGTGAACTTCTTCAAGACGTTAGCAATTTGACTTCCGGGGTACTTACTGGAAGTGGGACTACAGGTGTCAGGATGAGGTTATTTGTAGGCATGGAATTGGCAAGTGGAATAAATTTGAATTACTCCGACAGAGGACTGAGGCAAATTTGTGTGGTCCAGTGCTATTATTTCCGATTTTGGGGTAAAGGAATAATAATCCTATGGTATACTGCTAAAAAACTATAAATAAATATATGACTATAATTGAAATTCTAAAACGAAGCTCATTTAAAAGCGCAATGAATTTATTGAAACTCACCATTAAGTAACCTTTAAGATATTAATATTATTATTATATATTTCTACCCCCTACGTTAGGGCGAATTTGGTTTTGTTAGTCACTCAGAACGCTCTTAGGGCGACATTTTATCTCCCCCACGATCCTTTTGTGACGCGGTTTATTCGTTTTGGATAACAAAGGAATGAACATTAATTATTGCAAATGAAGGATAACCTCCCCTAAAATAGCACAGGATATGAATATTAATTAATTTAAAATAAGGAACGAACATACAACCATGAATAATTAAAAAAATTCCAATTCAATGTTAGAGTTTACTTATGATAGTTTTACTTTCTACAAGTTTACAAATATTCTGGAAGTATGATGACTCAAGAATCTCTTTGGTAGATCAATAATTTGTTTTCTTGAATTTTGAAACCCATGTAGATACAAACCTCCAAAGGATTTTTTAAATCAAGAAAATGCATATCCCACCGTATAGAACAGCAATATGGTTTTCATGAAACCTGACCAACTCTACGCACACTTGCTACTTAAGATCGTCAATAAATATTTGGATTGTAAATACAACTCTACTCATTTTCAACCACATTTTAATGACCCCTGGCATTCGTTATAAAGCGCATGCGCCAATACTTATAGATTTGGTACAGTGGATGGTTATGGGCTTCTTTTTAATAATACCACAATATCACAGCGTGTACTTGTCAATAAATAAGCAGTGTGTGTGTAAAGATTTTCAAGCAATCAGCCCTCTGAAAAGAGACCCACACCCCTGCTGCATGTATTGTATTATATATTTTTCTTCACGCGTACCTAGTTGAACAATATTATTAAAGTTGTGAATTCTTTTCTAAAACTTTTCATTATTTTCTTAAGTTGAAATGTCAACATACAATGTACTCTCTCATCTGCCGACTTTGCGCATTTGACGACTCTGCTAAGAAATTGACGTCCTGTTGTTGGGCAATGTCCCATTTTATCAAGCGTGTGTGTTAGTATATACCTTGCAGGTGGGTGTATATTTATAACCATGTGTCCGTCACATGCGTGGCCAAGATATTGATTTTGTTATAGCCGCTGTGCACAAGGTCACTTAGTTAATTGACCTATGCTACTTTTCATGGTTTTCTTGCTTTTAAAAAAAAATGGTAATTTTAATCAGTTTATATGGGACTATTGTTTCATCCCCTACGTTTCCGGGTTACCGAAACAAACATATTTTAGCTGGAACGTCGATGTGAAAATGATATGACTCGGTTCGGAATGGCACCAAATCTCAGGTTGTCATGGTGAAAGGTGGTTTCGAGGCTAAGGATCGGGTAATTCCCCTTAAAGGGTCCCATAAAAAGAGATGATAAACCTAGTCCAAATCTTTAACGCGGGCATTCATTCAATAACAGGGCCACAAACAGAAGATACACTAACCAGTGAACAATCATTAGAGAAACGATTGATTTTCATTCAGTGCCATGAATAGATTCACACCAGTCCACCTGGAGATTTCATTACTCTCTAAAAAAATCAATAGTCACTAATGATGTCACAGCCAACCGCCAAATTTGAATGCGTTCTCTCGCCCTCCTTGTAGAACTTGCACAACCAAATAAAAATCAATTCTATTATTTGCATTTCCTGTTACCTTTAAGGTTATTGTATTATTTTGTTTTCTATGTTTGTAACGTTTAAGTGAGTGGTGACCTTTCTGGTCTTAATTGGTCTTTTTCGTACTATAAAAAGAATTGGTATCGTAGATTGTACTTAAAGGCTGAGATTTCCCGAAGATGGTGCCGCTCAATATTTTATGGACAAAGTAGGTTTTTTTACATAATACTTTGTCCACATACTAATTGCTGTGTGAAATAACTACGCTCAAATCGAATATCCTTCGTATTTGAAGTTCATGAAGCGGTCCAGAATAAACTGAATTTACCCCCTTGAGAATAACGTTTTGCACATCAATCACAATCCGTTTACTCCAGCATTGTGTGCCTTTTTGTCATGGGTGGGTATTACAGCCATCATCTGCTTGTCCCCTTTTTGTTTGTTGTCTCAATTGTTCCCTCTTCCCGGGTCTCCTCTCTCCTTTTCGCGTGGCTGCAAGGCTTATTGTTTTGGTTCACAGCGCATTCTGCAAAGAGGAGTAAGGTGGTTTCACTTATAAAAAAATTACCCCCCTCCCGCACCCCAATTTTTGTACGGTTCCCTTCCAATTTTATTGGTGCATTTGGTAATTTTCTGATTTTACTATATGGCGAGGTGGGCCTTGGTAGTTACTGTGGTAGTTTTAGTATTCTGGGGTATTTTACTGGAAGGGGCTTGGAAATTTACCAGGTTTATTAATGGTCTTTAATTAAGGCATGTCAGATTGGTAGTTTAATATGGAATTGAAGGATGCACTCAAAACCTTCTACTTAGTTTACACATAGGGGTGGGACTTGGAACTTTATCCTTGTTGGGATGGTACTTTACCTATTGTAAATTTAATTTCTTTAGGAGGCCTCAAATGATGTGCATTATATTTTTCTTTGGTAACTATAATGGTACTGTTACTTTACCTGGTTTGGGTTCGGGATCCCCTTAATTTTTAAAGGTTGGTTTCAATTGTCATTTCATCTGTTTATACGTAGGTAAATTGGTGGTGAATTTAGTACGTGGTTTTGAGGTGACAAGAGTAAAAACAATGAAGGGTGATGTTCAAAAATGCGAAGGTGGGATTATAGATAAATCATTGTGCATGTTTCTCTTGAGGTACTTATTGGGCAAAAATTTGTCTGGCAATAAGTTAATTTAGAATTTGGTTTCAAAATTTAGTAATGTGCCATAGATTCATCATACAAAATGTGTGAATATTCTGGATTCCTAATTAATTTAGGCTATCTCAAAAGATTTAAAGTTGTATTTGTGCATTTTGTAAATATACATTGCATAAATTTAAATTTGACTCCAAACAATGGTACTATATCAATATTTAATAGGTACTGTATGGCAATAAGCATAAATTTAAGAAATGATTTCTATGTGAACTTCTGTCTTAAGAAGTTTAGGCATTTGACTCTGTCCGGGATACTCTTTACTGGAAGTGGGACCTACGAGAAGTCTAGGATGTAGGTTTTTTGTAGGACATGGAATTGGCAAGTGAATAATTGGAATTACTCCTGACAGATGACTAGACAAATTTGGTGTTGTCCATGCTATTTTTATTTCCGATTTGGGGTTAAAGGAATATAATATGTTGGCAAAAATCACCGAACCGCAATGTTTGTTGTTAACACATCACTATGGTATCCGTAACTCATACATAAATAAATGACTATTAATTTAAATTATAAAACGAACGAGCTCATTTAAAAAGCTAAGGAATAATTGAAACTCCGCATTAAGAATTAACATTTAAGATATTAAAATTATTATTATTAATTATTATTCTATTCCCCCTACGTAGGGTGAAATTGGCCTTTGTTATTGTTCACTCAAACGCTCTTAGACGCATTTCATTTCCACCCTAACGATCCTTTTGTACTGGGCGGGTTTTTCCGTTCTGTTAACAAAGGATATGAACATTAATTTATGCAAATGAAGGATAACCCCTAAAATTCACACGGTAGATGATGCTTATTAATTTAAATAAGGAAATAACCTATTACAACCTAATGAATAATTAAAATTTCCCCCCCAATTCCCATGTTAAGTTACTGATGATCTTTACTTTCCTCCAATTTTTTACAAATATCTGTAAGTATTGATGAACTCAATGAAACTCTAGCTCTCTCTTTGGTAGATCAACCATAATTTGTTTTCTTGAATTTTGCAACCCATTTATTTCAAACCTCCAAAGGATTTTTTAATCAGAAAATGCATATCCCCCCGTATATAACGCAAATATAATGGTGTTTCTAGAAACCTACCAACCTAACGCACACATTGCTACTTAATCGTCAATAAATATTTGGGATTGTAAATACAACTCTTACTATTTTCAACCACATTTTAATGACCCCACTGGCATTCTTGTATAAAGCGCATGGCCAATACTTATATATTTTGTCATGGATGGTTTATGGGGCTTCTTTCTTTTTATATACTACCAAATACACATAGTAACGTGTCAAATAAATAAAGCAAGTGGGTGTGTAAATATTTTTCAAAGAGCCAATCAGCACCTCTGAAGAGACACCCCTGCTGCATGTATTTGTATAATGATATTTTTTTTTACTTCCAACGAGTACCTATTGTTGAACAAATATTATTAAAGTTGTGAATTCCTTTTCCTAAAACCTTTTCATGTATTTTCTAACGTTGAATATGTCCACTATACAATAGTACTAATCTCATATGCCGACCTTTGCTCAATTTTTGTTGGCCGACTGCTGCTAAGAAAATTGACTTCCTGTTTTGTTTGGCCAATGTCCCATTTTATCAGCGTGTGTGTAGTATATACCAGTGCAGTGTGTGTGTATATTTACTCAACCAGTGTGTCCTGCTCAACATAGCGTGTATGCCAGAGCGTTTATCTTAAACCTGGAAAATAGCTATAACAATCTGAATTTTTTCAGGAATATGTCCAGATATGAGTAACTAACTACTACAAGTCCCCAAAAATCCCCCTGGAGCTCTCTCCAAAATCCAAGATGGCGTCCAAAATGGCCGCCATTTTCTATTTTATCATAATTTCCACCAGACAAGTTGGAAAATACAAACAAAGTGTCTTTATATGTTTTAAGGCACGGGGAATCTAATAAAGTCATTATTTTTAGACTTAAAAACTAACAAAATCCTACACTAAGATGGCGTCCAAAATGGCCGCCATTTTCTGATTGTATCATAACGTGATAAGTCGGCAAGTTAAAAGTACAAATTAAGTCTGAACATGTGTTTTAAGCACAGAGAATCTATAATAGAAGCCTTATTTAGAGTGTCCAAACTCATAAGTAGCCACACCCAGATGGCTTAAAAACTTGTTCTCTATTATGGTATCAATTACAAAAATAAAGATTTCCTCCGTTACAATGTTTTCACCGTCAACTGGTGCAGCATCTTCAACCCTGAGCTCCTTTATTCTTTGGCACAATCTCATCATCATTGACATCTAATAATGTTGGTGCAGTATGTGCAGTTGTTAACCACATCATTTACTGTTCATTGAAGTGTATTCTGTGTAGCCATAAGAATCCAAGATTTTTCTTGCAACTGCTATCATCAGTTTTGGATGAGCAAAGTGTCTGTGTGAATGAGATGTCTGTTTCTAATTTGTCCGCCATAGAACCCTTTTAGAGTTGAGGCAGAGTGCTACACATGCATTCTTAAACCGTGAGATAAGTTTTGGAAACTGTGACTGCTTGCCCGTTTGTATGCGATGTGTCGGTATATTTCATCAATGATTTATGCAATCTGTGCCCCCATCTAATAACGTTTAGGAATGTCATGCATATATCCTTGTTTTAATAAAGCTATCCAGTAAGTTCCTCTTAGAATCCTATACCACTCCCATATTACATTTAATGAAATTAACCATTCTGCATTCTGATTTGTTCTAAATATGTTGTAATTATCCTAACTCGTCTTTTCGTTTAAGTCCAAATCTCAGTGAAGGTCCCGTCCTTAACCAGCTGAGAGTTTCTTCAACCAGGTTGATAAGGTTTGATTCCAACCTGGGACTTGGATACCTCACAGTCATCTATGATATGTGGCTAATGGTTTTTATGGCTCTACACAACGCATTTGAAGGAAGTGCTTTGTAGTCCAAGGTCAGTCTGATTCTGTGTGAGCTTGACCATGCTACTCTATCACGGCGCATCCTTGGGGCTTGCTTGAAATGGGCGTACCACAAACTGCTTTAGGTTTCAAGGTAGAGGATGACCAATTGCTCATACCATATGTCATCAATCAGGCATGATCGTAGGGAATACTGCGACTGCGTGTCATGGATTTGGGTACAAAGTGAGGTGGGGATTAGGCTACCCGGTTCATCACACTTCTTGGTGAGTCTTTATCGTCTGAAGTTCCTCCTAAGGTTTAAGGAGCTATGCCGACACACTTGTAAGATATTCTACAGTCGTCGCCAAAAGTCCACCACTAAATAAGTTCTATTTGCATCATTCAAAACTACATCAATCTTATGTGAGTTTAACATGGTTACTCTATATTGGTGCAGTGATTCAGCAGTTCAGTATGTGCGAAACACCGTTGATGTATGTAAAGTGTCGATAGATGCAACCCCATCCAGTTCCTGCGAGTCTTCTGAGGAGTTTGACACAAGACTGAGTCTTTGCAGCGACTGTCTTGGTGTGTGTTGATTGAAAGTAATGCTGCTGTCCATAGGACAGCAAGGTACTTCGTGTTTGGGTCGGTGACAGTTTATCTCCAGCTAGAGTGATGTTAAGTTCTCTTTTTGCGCCTTTATTTGCAATGTGAAAAAAAAACAGAGCTGACGGTCTTGGATTTGCCGATGTTCAAGTGTCATCGGGGGTGAATTGGCTTCATATGATCAGTCTTTCTGCAACAGGAAAAAACCATTTTAAGGCTCATAAGAATCAGCAGCCATTCAAGTGCCGTATATCTGCGTATAGCATACTGCGAACTACTCTCCTTGGCATTTTCCTTTCTTAGATGTAAATGTTTGAAAATACTGGATGCCAGGACCGACCCTGGTGGGACACCATTCCCGAATTTGCGCTTCTTCTACGTGCATACCCATTTGATGTCTCCCGGGACAAAAGATCTGTCCTTGGATGACACATTATGAACCGACAAGCTTGACCGCAGGGAAGGTTTTGAGTACTTTGAGATAGTGACCACCGCGATGCCAGACTGTATCACACGCCGCAGTTAGATCTGGAAACTGACGACTATGTATCCAAGCCGTTACAGTAATTTAGAACTAAAAAAATGAAAAAAAAAAAAAAAAACCATTTGTATATGTTTCATCTCCGATGGAAATCTGAAATTTCCTGAAGTGAAGAACTGTTAAGGATTGGTGGGACCAATATGTACATATTCTGTAGTAGATAATAGCAGTCGCCCGATATCAACCAACAATGACACCCGGATCGATTTTTTTTTTTGGACCAATAACTTACAAGCTCTCTGACTCTGCTGTAACTAGAGTTGTTGATACAATTAACGTGTCTGTAATCTGCTGTAATCTGCTGCTTCAATCGGCCGGCTTTTACGGAGATGAGGAGTTATATAGTTGAGGATGATCTGCTTAAGGGTTAACTGTATTGATACACCCCTCAAGCTATGTGAGTGGTATTCTGATACGGTTAAAGAGCCTAAGGGCACTTTAAAAGTTCTCTATGTGATCTTTGTCAATGCAACCTATAAGGTGTATTCATCAAGGTGCCCACGAGGGCTGCGCAGTAGACTGTGGGGAACAAAGGATATAAAAAGGAAAGAGGCCAACCTGAAGCCTATTCTTAATTATCGTGGCTATAGGTTGCAATGGTAAGAACATCAGGAGGGACATTAGCTTAGATGGAAATACTTTTAGATGGTGGGCAATGCCCTATCTAAGCTGTATTTTTCGTAAACCACATCAAGGGAAGATCAAACCAGTTGAAATAATTAAAAGTTCTAAATCTAATAACCGCGTCTTCTTTGATCAAGATTCAATTTATTTCAGGCATAACCTATCGTACGCGACAGAAACGTATAATAACAATATATACTCATAATACATAATATATAAAGATACATAATATATCAATTGTAAACTGTACAAGATGAAAGGTAGGGCTATATAGCTAGAACAGTAGTGGACAACCCGATAGGGCATATAGTTATTGCTGGCCCGGTAATCCATACAAGTTAAATATACTGCAATATTACAATAATGACACAATAATGATGATATAAATATTTAAATTACTTGTAAATATCATAACGACAAAATAATAATAATAAAAGCTGCCAGTCTCTGAAAATTGATAAAATGTCACCTCGACCTCTTTTCTCTTTCCGCCACAATCAGTGACCATGGATAACCCATATATACAGATAGGACAATTTTTTGGAAAACTGGGCTAGCAAAACCACCCTTATTAGGCAAGCTTTTTTCACTATTACGGTGTTAAAATGACGGGCAGGTGTTCATATTTCCACATCTCTCTATGTATAATGAAGCATAGTTAAATTTTAGTAGCACAAATTCATAATTTTGCAAATAACTATCATTCATGATACGTCTATCTTGGTGTCACTATAGCCAATGTGCAGGCGCAAAAGTTTGCAGCTGGGAACAATTGACTGAAGCTGAGGATCGCCCTGGTCAGGTTCACCAGATAAATAGGCATGAACCCTTAGGATTTGGGCCTTTCTAAATATGTTTTTTTTAGAGCCTGTATATTAAATCATATGTTTTTAGCTCTTGATTTGTATTTCTAACATTATTGGTTTTGTAAAAGTTAGATAAAAGATAAAAAAGTTTCTTTTTTTGGGGTTAGCTGCGAGTTTGGGCACGCTAGGAAATGCTTTTTTGATTCTTTATGCCCTTAAAAAACATACGTAAAAGCCACTAATGTATTTCTAATTGGCATATGAAGTTATGAACAATTAGAATGGCGGCATTTTGGACGCCATCTTGCTTTTGGGTATGGGTAAAGTTTTGAACTCTCAAAATAATGACTTCATTGTATTCCTTGTGCGTTAAAACTATGTTTGGACACTTTATTGTATTTCCAACTTGTCTGTTTGCAAAGATAACGATAAAATTTTGGAAAATGGCAGCTTTGGACCGCCATCTTGAATTTTGGAGAGAGCTCCAGGAGGATTTTCGGACTTTAGTATGTATTCTCTCATCTTCCTAGACCTATTCCTGAAAAATTCGCTTGTATAATGCTATTTTCCAGGTTTAGCGTATCATATCTAATGCTCTGACTATGGCAAGATATTGATTTTGTTTATACCGCGCTGTGCACAAGGTCACTTAGTTAATTGAACTAGGCTACAATCATGGGGTTGTTTTTCTTTTCTTGCTTTTAAAAACAAGAACAAATATAATTAATATGTTCCTCTGTCTGGCCCTTCTCTCAGTTTGCATTTTTAAAAAATCACCACTAGTTAACAAACAGTTAATATTTTCACAGACATTTCAGTATTTATATCCGAATATTATGTATGGATAAAATCGTTACTTGTGTTAGATGAACGAGCCTGCTACAATTATTTATTGAATATACACTACAAGTTACAACTGTGACTAAGTACCACCAATCCTTTTTTAAGCCGTTTCGGACTTCCTTATCCCGCAAGTGTGCAAAATTGTCAATTTCCACAGATACACCGTGGATAATAACGGAAATCCAATTTTGGCAACAAGAACGGTAAGGTAGCATATTGAATGTTCATGTCAAATGACATTTTATATAAACATATAGTAACAAAGAGCAAGGCATTTCAGAATGTCCATGTTGCACCTTAACCCAAAGTGACATTGACGCTATACACTCCCCCGATTAAATTTGCTACCCTTCATTTATGTAAAAACTCTTATCGAAGAGTTTTTCTGACATACCTTTACATTTTTGCGCACCAAGTAAGGTTCACGTGGGAGTGGTTTACCATGCACCTCCTTCCCTCCCCTGGTAAGAGGTTCCAGGCTATCTTCGACATAGATTTTTCAACTGCACAAGATCAACACCTACCACAGTTTATCATTTAAAATCGGCATTTTCTTGCACAGAAGTGACAAAGAAGGGTCCAAGATAGGCTACTTCTGCTATCTAAAACCAAAGCTAAATAAGAGTTAGCACAAATACTAAAAACGATCAGAATTTGATTATTGATGACGAGGAATGCAGTGAACCCTAATCAATATTTCAATTCACATTTATAACATTGTTAACTCCTTTAGTTATTTTGCAAATATTACCTTTTGAAGCACTGAAACAAGTAAGAAATAATAATGGTATTCATTATATTTGGCATGGAATTGGTTTTAAGGAAATAAATAATTTGTTTCATTGATCTCCTTCTTTCTCATCTTCTCTGATGATGATAGACTTCGTTTGTGATGAGAAGGGAAACTAATAACATAAATATTGTATTCCATGCACACTGTCAATTACAACCTTCGGTGATTGATTGTAATTGGCTTGAACTGCGATTAGTCCTCAAATTGCTGTATAACCAGGCATATTGCAGGCTAGAAAAGGCTATCTACTTTATTTCTTTATTTTATCTACCTGAATTGATTACTTTTTTTACGAAGTCACTCCTCTATGTTAACGATTACTTGATGAATGTGCGCAATCATGTTCCATATTACGGTGAACAGAATCCTTATAATCACAATACAAATCTGGAATCTATTTCACAACGCTAAACAGGACAAATTCCGCGTTCGCCTACTTCTTGACATATGAAAAGCACGTTCACCTCCTAGCTCCTCCAACACAGAAATGCCATGTAATATTCCTTAGAGATATCAAAGTTGAAATGTGCACGTTTTCTTGATTTAGATATCAAAAAATACTAGCATTCCTGAACATATACATTATATAATAAAATGACATTAAATCCTCTCTTGAGATATCGATATAATATATCGACTTGATGTTTTCCCCCAGGCTGCCCTAGCAAAAAATGACATTATGATTGAACATGACAGTGTATAGGCATACCGCAGTGTTTTGACTATTTATAGTAAAATAACCGATGTTACCTTGACATGAGGGTTTCTCAATATGGGATGAATCATGCATAAATCACATAAGCATGTTAAGGAGAATCTGCTGGTTATTTTACTTCAGAACAAAATTCAAACAAATAAACAAACTCAAGATTATTGCGCTTTACGTTGGGTCAGATAAGCAATGTGATTGGACCACGGGCTGCGCTGATTAACACGTATGTATGACGTCATACGCAACATGAAATTATTTCTCTCACCTGCTACGGCAATTTAGGAACGGTCAAACAAAACACCAGGGCTTTGTACACGAGGGACCACGTCCGCATTAATGCGGAACAATCTATGACCCGCATTGTGTCTACACGGAGGAGTATAGTCGGGGAGATATGGTCCAAGTTATGGCCTGACCGTACAGTTGAGTATGGACACAATTTTTTGCTGAAAATGATAGATTAGGGTGTGTAGAATAAGAATCTGCCAGGTGCCACGTGGGCATCCTTGAGCATTTTGAGAAATCCAAGATGGCGTCGCCATAAATGATAATTATCTATTCAACCCTATATTATCAAACTATGGAGTTACTAGATATACTATAGGCAAGTGCATGGCACTTGTAACATGGACTCATACTCCAAATTCAAAATGGAAGCAAATCTAATCATTTTAAAATATGCCCTATGACAGCAAATACCTGCGATAAAAAATAAACATAAAGTACTTAGATTATGTTGTTAGACACAATAAATGTATTTCTGATACTTTAAAGTAACATGACGTCAATCAATATGGCAGGCAAAAACGTGAATATCTTCAAAAAATACTTGACACAAAAAGTGTAATTCCTATGGTATTTTGACAACTTTGCACCATATTAGCATGATTAGTTTTATTTCGATTTTGGCGCATTTAAAACAAATCGAAATGTATGTTGTACATTGGTTAGAATCAAAGGTACACTTCTAATGTCATTGAAGATGTTCACGTTTTTGGATGCCATATTGATTGACGTCATGTTACAATTTTAGAAGTATCAGAAATACATTTATTGTGGCTAACAACATAACCTAAGTACTTCACGTCTATTTTTATCGCAGGTATTTGCTGTTATAGGGCATATTTTAAAATTATTGGATTTCGCTTCCACTTTGAATTTGAAGTATGACTTAATGTTACAAGTGCCATACACATGTTCATTGGAACCTATAGTATATTTAGTAACTTCATAGTTTGATAATATAGGGTAGAATAGATAATTATCATTTATGGCGACGCCATCTTGGATTTCTCAAAATGCTCAAGGATGCCCAAGTGGCACCCGGCAGATTCTTATTCTACACACCCTAATCTATCATTTTCGACAAACAAATTGTGTCCATACTCAACAGTACGGTCCCATGAACGTTCTATCTGACTAGTAATATCGATATTCAGAAGTTTCGTTATTCCGAATCTTAATAAAGAGGGTTCGCTATTCCGAATCCTAAGAAGAGTTCGCTATTCCGAATCTTGAAAAGGGTACGCTAAAATTCCGAATCCTACAAAGGGTTCGCAATTCTGAATCTAAAAAAAATCGTTACTCCGAATATTGAAACAAGTTCGGGTTTCCGAAACCAAATGCTGTGTTCGTTATTCCGAATTTCAAAAGAGATTCGCTGTTCTGAATGTTGTTTTTCACATTGGAGCAAATGAACATCATGAATTATATGGATTTTTTGAAGCCGACGATGCCAAGAAAATAAGTACCACTTTTTATAATGTATAGTATTTTATGTTCACATTTTGGAAAGTTTGCTGTGTTTTTGGTGGTGATGACACCGATTTCATTCGGCACATTTTTATGTGGCATATAATGATTGTTTTGGTAGGCATGATAGATAACATCATTGACAAGTGTTGAAGTATATAAAAGGCACTTAGGCACACTTTAAGAATCTAATAAAGTAATTATTTTGAGATTTCAAAACTGACAAATACCCAAAACCAAGATTGCGTCAATGATGTCAAAATGTATGTTTTAAGACACAAAAAATCTGATAATTGCCAAAAAATGGCTTAAAAATTTGTTCACCTAAAACGATGCAAAAATAAGAGTTTTCTGTTTCTGTTATTTTTTTGGCATCATCGCCTTCAAAGTACTCATGCAATTCGTCATGTTCATGATGATATTAAACCACATTAACTAATTATAATTTAATGAAGCAAATAATGAATAAATTCTTGCCGTTGTTGTGACTATATACTCTCCATTGCTTTTGACATTTCTTGCTAGTCCAAAGTCAGAAACTTTGCAAGACCCTTTGTCATCTAAGAGAACATTCCGCGATGCAAGGTCCCGATGTACAATCTGTAAGAGATATTAGAAATGGACATGGTTACTCCCTAACTAGCACAACGGATTGGCGCAAGAAATCTGCCTTTGATAAATCTTTCAAATTTGGCACAGAGCTTGATCACGGGCAACAAAGAGAATTGCTGTAGGGGCTGTAAGGGGCAAAATAAAAGGTTACATAGGGGAACTTCAAACTGCTCCGATCTTAATGAAGAGTATACCAAATTGTTCGTCTAGGATTCTAAATATGTTTAGTTTGTTCATGTACGGCCCAGGACCTATGGTTTTGGAGGTACTTAAAATAGCCCAAAGAAATAGAATTTCTGGTTGTACAGGGTAACAAAAATAAAGTTGCTCCTCTTTGGTAAAAAATGTTGCAAGGTAAAGGATAAAAGGGCCACTAGTCACTCAATGTGCATTGGATTTCATATAGTTCTGACATATTTAGCCACATAACATGATAACTAAACATAGCTCATGGTGAAAACTATTTCTTATTTTCATTGTTATATAAACCATTTTACCTCGCCTTTTACCAAAGTCTGAACAACTTTTAATTTGTTTACTATGTACACTTTGAAATACACCTTTACGGCTACTTTCATCATTTCGATCCCATGTTTCGAACACCATAGGGCATACATGAACAAACAATACTCATTTGGAATCCCTAAAAAACTGATAAAAACTTAGATATAGCTTCCATCCGGATTGGAGTAAAGTTAGTTTTCAACCAGAGATGGTGCATACAGTAGGTTGTCCTCCGTAAAACCAACTTGCAATTGTGTGCATTTGATGATAAGTCTCTACAATTTGCCGGGAAAATTTGGCACAGAGTTAGGACACGTCCAAAGAGAGATTTTTAGTTACTTATATCGGGACATCCCAGATTTTACGTGTATCACGTTGAGGGCAATGAAAGGTTAGCTTAAATAGGGGCTGAATCAAATGATGGGTGCAGCACACAATAGAGAACACAATAGACAGGTGGCAGTATGAGACACTAGGCATTTTCTTTTACTATATACCTTACTTTTAGCGTGCATGGGCGATTCCCAAGGCATTAACTCAAAATTACATTAAAGGGGGATGGCCCAATTTAAGTCTATAAATTTTTCATCTTAATAGAATGACCTTCACCCCAAAACCCCATCTGTACAGTTTCGCGACGATATTTCAACCCGTTTTTAAGTTAGAGCTAAAAACGTGATTTTGTAATCTCCATAAGATACTGTGTAAATTTATTATTGGTAAAATGGGGCATATTTTCACTCATAACATCCAAACCAAACATCATTTAACCCTAAGATTTCACAGGGTAAATGTGAAAATAGTAGCTTTCTTCTGATACCAAAGTTTTGACCACTTCCGGTGAATCTGGGGTCCCTGGGGACGAGACTCGTAGCGATCGGGCCATGGACCTTTAAAACTGCTTGCAACCAACAGGCCAACAAATCAAGAAATACAATGTTGGTTACATTTCCCAAATAATATTTAACACATTTTTTGTTTACCAAATGTCTCATAAAATGAAAAATACCGATTTTTTTATTATTATAACACAATGCCCGATTTATAACGGGGACCAGAGAGAAGCGCCCTTATTTTTTTTCGAACCAAGGTTTTTTGCATATTTGGAATGCTTACCAATGTATTAGATCACACCTGAAGTGAATAAGCCGAATATGCCGTCTTTATGTAATAAGATGATTTAGTAATTTCTGTCGTGCACGACATAAATTTAAAGCATAGTTTCCTATAGGGATGATTAGGATAGCAGGCAAGTTCAAAACAAGGTTTACGGTTTTCTTTCGTGCTTGTTTGTCCAATAAACCTTCGAAAAGTTCTCGGTAGGTGGTCTACAACCGATCAAGTGCAATTTGAGAGAAATTGATATCCTCAAAAAATCTCCTCCTGTCACTTTAATAGAAAGACCCCTAAAATACTTTTTATCAGAATGATTAAAATGTTTCTCTTAGAATACAGATGTATTTTCTTGGATAAATGTCATTGGATGACTGCTCACAACTATAGAACAGAACCCATTCACTACTTCTGTGATCTACAATTTTGAAAATAAAGAGTTGGAGCTATCACCACCATTTCCTACATCCGGGCTAAAATTAAAAACTTACAAGTTCCTGATATCACTCCATCACTCAATTGAAAGCCCCAACCTTCCCATTCAACCTACCCCAACACCCATCAAACCAATGTGTGAATTTGCTAGACTGCTGATGACAATATCTCAATCAATATTGGATGGGAAAGACGGGGGAACAGTTTTCCGAAAATCGTTCAAAGAGTTCCATTAATTTTTTTCTAAGATTGTAGCTAGAAAGTTCACGAAAATACTCAATCATTAGCTTCGTTTCTTCTAACATATTCTCTATGTCTTTATAGCTTTCACATTATTTAATTTTTATTTTAAATGCTTTATCTCTATGAGGCATTTACTTACATTATGGTCAGATAAATACTCCATTCCTCTAGCCACGTCAATCGCAAACTGATATAAATCTCGAGTACTTAAACATGTTTGGATTTCTCTCGTATCTTTGTAACAAAAAACGCTCGGTTGGATGTCCTTCACTTTCGTTGTAAGAAGGTCGTGTAGCGAGCCCCCTCTGAGATATTCCAAAACAATATACTGATTTCCTTAAACAGAGAAAGATATGCAAGATCATTATGGGATCGACGGTTCTATGTCCCCTCCAAAGGGCGAGGTGCTTTCATCATGTAAGGTGCTTACATGCATACACGGTGAGTCAAAACGATTTACACTAATTTTATTAAGTATATTCTGCAGCAGTGAGAAGATTAACCGAAGGTATTGACAGTAAATTTGAGGGCAACTTTTATTCAACTCGATTGGCCCATTACGGGAGATTCGTTTGATTTCAAAAATTGTTTACGGTTTTTCTGTTAAAATACGTGATTTTCGTGACAGTATAGTTTCCAGGAAGTCGGTAAATACTCCTTTATCTTTACAGAAAGTAGCCATCAGGTAATGATGGTTGACATCCATATATTTTGTTTTGTTATTCGCATGTTTTTTATCGATTTTATTTTAAAATTAATATTATTATTCAATAATGTTTTATTTATTTTTTTACATGATCTAACTTATTTGCATCTTTTTCAGTTAAGTGTAGTATAGATATATTACCTTCAAAATAGCTCCAACCCAATAGACGAACTACATTCGGATGCGAGCATTTTGCTGTAACGTCAATCATGGTGTTTAGCTCGGTTTTCATGCACTCTCGATGTTCACGGGTAGCCTTTTCTAAAGAGGTTTTAAAAGGAAGATTAGCACAAATTGACGTGAATATACTATATTTAGCAAAATTGAGTAAAATATTACGAAAGATTATTTTGGAGATTTTAACAATATTGCTGGTTTTAAGTTTATCTATATGTCAACAAATTGTGAGCTAAAGTAGAAACAGGTTATAATTCAAACAATATTGCATACTCAAGAAAACCGCTGCAAGCCAAAGCAAAGAATTTCAAGCGATGTATTCCTCAATTTATTGATTTTTTTCAAGACAACACTGCATGTATCCACCGATTTACAATAAATTGTTTACAATCTTTTGACCACATTTTCGCAAAAAATGTCATTTTCTCGAAAATGTAATTAAACTTCCCTCGAAAAAGTACTATTTGTGTAATGAACCCACTTCAAACACAAATTCTACATAATTATGTAACACACTCTACTGTACACTCCCGTTTATGTATGGGGGTCCACATAGTCCGCCCTCTGAAAAACACTGTCGGTGCAATTTTTTACCAAAACTCTGGTCATTGACGGGGTACATTAACACAAACACATATTACCACGGAAAAAATGAAAATCGGTTGTGCCAATTCGAAATGGCGGTCCAAAAAACGATTTTTGCAACACGCACCCAATTCCCCCGCCAAAATATGAAAAACACTTTCCCGAAGGACTTTTTCCATAGAATTTGGCTCATATTAGGAGGAAATAAACACATTCACATTGCTGATAAAAAGTTTTCCGTTTTTTAAAAGTTACTCCAGTACGATTTAAGGGGCAAAACCAATTTTGAATAGCGCCACCAAAATGCTTAATTTAATTAAGATAAATAGCATAAAACGGCATGGCAGATTTGATTTTTTCCCACCAAAATATGCGCAACTGATATTTAGGCAATTACATAAAATTTTTGGGAAACGTAATTTACCGTATGGACCCCCTTATACACTTAAGTGTTAAAGATAATTGTTGCTTTTAGAGGTCAAACGCTGGGAATGTAATTGCCAAGTATTTTGCCAAATAAGCAACAGGTCTACACATAAAATACGCTATATCGTGCATTAGTAGTTACAGTGTATATACAATTTTGAAGTTAAAAGGTAAAGTTATTTGAGAAAGAGACAGCTTGAAATGGCGTGAAAAGTCACTTCTTTACTAAAACACGGATTTTCTCAATGTTCAATTTTCGCTTATTTTCAGACAAGATAACTCCAAAGTACCGAAGTAAAAGGTGTGGTTTAACTTTCCTACGATAGCAATCGGTCTTCTCTAGGAACGCTTTTCTTAATTTTTCATTTTTCGATTTCTAACTAAAGATATTCTCCAATATATACTCAAATTTTGGAAAGAAAGGTAAAAATCACACTTTTTTGACATTTTTCCTATATTTCGAAAAGTTAGCTCTATTTTCAAAAAATGAAAAAACGTCCCTAGACAAATTTGTCTTGTTCCTAAAAAATAACATAAGAAATCATGAAAATTCAAATTGCTTTTGTTATGCATTCTGGAAATTTTGGGGCAAAATCATGTTTTTTTAGTATTTTTCTCAAAATACGTAAAGTTTTACATTAATCTGATGCCATCATCGGGTTCATCGTCCAATTTTCTTTCTAGAAATGTATACTTTTACAGAAAATAATCAAATATTTGCAAAGTTACAACCCAAAATAGATACTCGGAAGCTCAAGGTTGACACTGCCTTAATATGCCATTCATCAGCTCCATCCTAAAATGAAAAAGAAATCTTCAAAGGATAGTGGAATGCTTATTTGATCCAACAACATTACCTTTGAGCATTTTTATCGCTACGTCTTTGTGAATCCACCTTCCTTTTAAAACCAACCCATGATGTCCTTCTCCAATGGTTTCGAGAATGTCAAGGTCCCCAAATGGTATCCAAAACTGACTATTTATTCTTGGCCGATAACCATCGTTGAACTCTATTAAAGTTAAATATGTAGATAAAAAACACACACAAAATCATTATCCATTACCATACCATACCTTTTCTTAAAAGAACTGCCTCGCTCTCAATTGAATGTGTAAGATACTCCTGGTCAAAAAAATCTCCCCCGTCATATCATGTTTGAATCTTGTTAGGCTTATTTACAACATCACTTTTTTCTTAAAGCATTTGTAATGTAATGGCCATCACAATGGATTATTCCTCGATAATTGAGGTGAGTAAGAGTTTTCCTCATTTCTTGAGTTACTCGCAATAACAAGAAGCAAGAAGTGCTACAATCAAGGAAAATAGTTGGGACACTCGCCACCATTTGCTACATTGTCAACTCGGATCTAGAGTTAAGAACCAATATACAATTCCCTGTTATCACAATTGAAAGCCCCAACTTTTCACTTCAACCTACCTTTCCCCAATTACCATTAATCAATGTTGGGGAATTGTTCAAAATGTTCCGACAATTATTTCCAAAATTGATGGGTAAGCCCAAGTATTAAGAATTTGAAAAGGCATGATTTTTAGGATGTTGAAGGCGGGATCACAACGGTAGGAGAACTGGACACAACCGAAAGACTGTGCGAAAGTGGTGGACCCGCTTCTTTTAGGCAGTGAAAACGGGTTAAAAGCTCTGAACGCCTCTAAAGCATCAGAAAGAGATAAAGTGGGATAATCAATCAAATTTCATATCAACAGCCTAAATCATCATCTGTTGAAGACAACCGTAAGTCACTCATCAGGATACAACTAAGTCCGCAAATATTTTAACATCGCCCGACATGGTTCAAACAATTACTGCGATAACGTCTTGTGCACTTGAAAGTCGGTTTTGCTTTGACTTCAATGTTGGACGGGTTCACAGGTTGAGTTCGGGGACAGGCAGTTTCCTAGGCATCTGCATTAAGGAACATGCCAGATAGAGGAGGATCGGTGATGGTATGTTCGAAACGCTGCATTGACGAAGTTTAAAAATCCGCAGTTCTTGCACCAATAAGGGAAAACGAAGCACTTGCATACCAAACCACACACAGAAAGAAGAACTGCATATTTTTGGTTGACGACCTCATTATTCGTGTCGTTTGCCTCTCATGGCCAACGTCACCAGATCGTTCACCTATTGGACATCTTTTGAATCAACCTGAGCGATGCGAGCATGATGCAGACATTTATCCATTTCCACCAGTAAAACTTCAGGAGCTAAATGAAAGATTTCTCACAGTGAGTGAGAATCCCACAATCTGTTATCCAGATGCTTCTGCTCAGCATGAAAATACAAAAGACACATCAAGAAGTGTGGCAGACATAAATTGGTACCCTACCTTGCATTGTACTCTTCAATACTGAGCTAGTGCAAAGTTCTACTTCGTCTATCATTACTAATGATTGTAAAAACTAATGCTACTTTTTATTTCTACTAATACAAAGAAGTGCACTAACGCTCCTTTAAAACAAAAGTTAGCACATGCATCTTGAAGGTTACCGTCAGTTTCAGGAATTTCATAGTAGTCCCCAAACCGCTTGGCTGTCCCCTTTAATTTTGAAAGATGCATTTCTTCTGTAATAGTCTCATCGTCATTAGCATCGCTTACATATTGGTTAAGCGAAACTGGCCCTGGTGCGTGAAAAAGAAATGGAAAAAAAGTAGGAAAGTACTTCTCTGCATTTTCGCATATCGTATACATGTTCTTACAAATTCATGGTTGTTTAATGATCATTATTTTTCTTTAAATAACGAACAGAAATATTTTAACTGTACATTTCGATTATCCATTGTTTCCATACCTTGCTGTATTTGCACGTTGACCGAGGATTCTCTTCTTCTTTTCCTTTCAGTGAAATTGAACAAAAAAAAGAAAGAGAATAAACATGGTAAGAAATCAATTCTAATATAATTAATATGTACATCATATGGGTATACCAGAGGGTGTTTTGAATCAATCCCATAATGCATTGCAATTTGCCTATACTGTACTGTACAAAACTCATGTCAGTACTTAAGGCTGACTCAGAGATTTCAAATATAATTTTAGGTATAATAATTCAAAATAGTCAACTAGAACTAAGGATAGTAACCTAAAATGCACAATTCCAAAGTTTGAGATAAATCCGATCTTTTGTTTTGATGCAGTAAACATTTATGTACAGTATTACGTGCCATAGGATACCGTGTATAACAAAATTCCGGATCCGTAATTTTATAACAAAGTTGCGATTTTTTTATATGAAGTACTTCGATTCGAGCTAAATTATTTGACACAGTGACTAGTACATGGACAAGCATAATGTATATGCAAAAAAACACATTTTTTTTTAAATTGAGAGCGCCCTTATCTGGAAATCTCTGAGTCAGCCTTTAGGGATAAAAGTGTACAAGAAGCTAGAGGACCCCAAAACATTTCATGATCATGCTTAAAATTCCCTAAGTACTAACACTTTAGGGGCGAAAATGAGTGTAAAAATCAGGGTTTTTATGTATTAAGAATAGGATTTTGGTGAGATCACATGACCCTATTGAAGTGAAATTTCCCAAAACTGGTGCATTGTGGGATTGACTCTATACACCCTCTGTGGCTATACTAAGTACATCGCAAACCAATTGCAATATACCTATTTAAATATAATGTGCACCACCTACAATAATTTATGTTTTTTTTTAAATGCATTGAGCCATATCGTACATGTATTTTGGGGAGATTATTTTTTAAAGTGGATGACACATGAATTAAATTAGATTATTATTTTACCAATTTAAAAACACCTTTATAAAACTTCAATGCTAAAACACCAAAAACAACATTGTTCTTCTTGTACTCGCTTCCTGAGTGTTACACTCCTAATCATTTTAACATCAAGATATGTTCATTTTGTACATATCATGTATATAAAAGTATGTACATTGATAGAAGGCTTACACAGAATGACAGAAATGCCAAAAAAGAAGACAACATTTATTCAGGTTGGATGAAATTCCTACAATGCACTATTAAAAATATTCGTAAAACTTTTGACTCCGTAAATTGAAAAAAAAAATCCTTTTTTTTAATATTCTCTTTTTTAATATTTTCCCCGTAAAGCATAAATAGTTTATGCTAATTAGTGTCATTAGAACCAGCTTCATCCACGCAAACACCTACACATGATAGGACACATCTCACTATGAAATAAAATCACTGAAAAAAACACTGAATCTGTAATACAAAGTAGGTATGAGACTAGCACATCGTACACTGGAGGGGGAGGGGTATATAGCTATAACGATAGTTACCCCAAGATCCACGAAATCATTACTGATGGTTACCCGCATTTCTTAACATATTATATTTCAAAGTGGAGAAAGAAATACGCATCGCATACTAGAACAAATGGAACAATTATTGAACATGAACAAACACAACATGCCTAAGCGTAAACACCCTGGAAAACATCATGGACATCCACGCCTGGGCAGGGAATTGAACCCCGGACCTTTCGCACACAAGGCGAATGCTCTAACCACTAAGCCACCCAGGCCGCCCTGATAAACGGGGCTGTTAACATAGCCTAAGTAGTATTGGCTGAGCGATCCTGGCACATGCAGTACAGACATACACACAGGACAAGACATCCCAGTATGCGAGAACATTTCTAATGCTTACCCGCCAGTCTAATATACAAGTAATACAGGTATGAGACTAGCGCATCGTACACTGGAGGGGGGAGGATTTTCTTAGTGTCAACGTGTATAATCCACAATCGTGTAATACAAGTACACACACAGCCACCCACACACCCTACACACGCACACAAAAATACCACACACACACCACATACACACCCACACCAACGTACCTTAGAAGTACAGTTGGCACAAAAAAGTATCTCGGTATTGTGCCAAAGTCCGATAGTTTTGAAAGTTTTCGAAATATACATTTTGTTGCCTAGGTTTTGCACTTTCATTTAACACCTCACTTGTATAAAAATGTGCTAGAATGGCTGTGATAGAAAGCCTAAAAGACATAAAAAACCCTAACCAAAAGTTGCAGTTTTTGGATTTTTCAATGGTCACTGTGTGGTACAACGCAATAATACGTGTGTATTGATTTTACACAAAGAGCGTTTCCGACTGAATGAGCGAGAAAGTCTACTTGCAATATTGATTGTGGTCAGCGTGTTCGTGTCGCAGTACACTGCAATGCCCATTGAAAACTCCAAAAACTGCAACTTTTGGTTTGGGAGTTTTACGTCTTTCAAACGTTCTATCTCAGCCATTTTCGCACGCGTTTCTACAAGCAAGGTGGTAAATGAAAGAGCAAGACCTAGGCAGCAAAATGTATATCTTGAAAACTTTCAAAATTATCGAACTTTGGTACAATACCGACTGAAAAACATGCCGAGATACTTTTTGTGCCAGCTGTATTTACCTGCAGCGTTGTATGGCATGTACTGCAAGTATAATGACGAGGAAAACGACAATCACTGGTATAGTAGCTGCCGAGATGATGATCTGTAAATCCAGCTGAGTTCCATTTGTACCTAAAAAGTTACATTATATTTTAAATACACTTTAAAAAAATAAACACTGACGAAGGAGACTTACAGCACCTTTTGCATTGACTGGCCACATGGTTCTTGAATAGCGGGGAAAAAAGAAAATATGTTTTTGATTAAAGGAAAATGTAGAAAAAATGCAAAGTAGAAGAATACAGAAATGTCTTTGAATTCTATCAAACGTATACCCCGTCTGAAAAACATTTCGGCTAGCAATTTAGTCCCGCTTTTTCGAACTTAGAATATGGTGAAACACAACATAAAATTCTAACATTCCATCGCACACCTACTTTTTTGTTGTTACAAAACCGCTCCAATCGACCCAGTAATTATGTTAACCAAAACTATCATTGTTATTATTTTTTATTATGTTTAACATAAACTTAGCCTCATGTTCCCCTTCAAATATTTGTTAACATTAAAGGTGCAACGAGAGATTCCAATTCATCCATATTTTCTGTAACTCAATAGATACCCTTTATTTGGCTACAGAAATAGCTTAAAATGAAATGAAAATTTGTATATTCATTGTTTATATTTCAATAGAAAACATAGGCTGAATTTTGTATTTGCTCCTATACGAAATTAGAAATTGCACAATTTTGTACCAGAGAAACAGTTCTGAGCTTAATCCTTTCAGGTGGAGATATTTTTGATAGGGAGCTTTACACCAGTACAAAAATCAGAATTTTCACATTTTAAGGGACACTTGTTATTTGAAATCTCTCGTTGCACATTAAACGCATTCTGTTTTTAACATTTATTTCAGAGTGAATTAGGCACACAAGTTACCTTTTTAAAAATTATATCAAAATAAGAAATTGATATTGTAAAAACGCCATGTAATAAGAATTAACTTCAAAAAGTCACATATTAATTGCCATAAATTAAAATTTGCACTAACTTACCTACAGCTGTAAGTTCTGTTGCAAATTGAGTCTTATTCCAACTCTGTACACCTGTAGAGGAAGTATATTCACCCGTTGTTTCTAACCATGATGAAGTAGTCTCGATAGTTGTTGGCTGTGTAGTCGCAGCATTACCTTAGAAACCGTAAAAGAAAATGTTTTATATTACCCCATTGGTGTAATGGAAAAGAGAAATGCTTTGTATTTTGTATATAAATCACCCATATAGCATCACCATCCGTGTGTTACATAATGAGATAATGAAGTACATATTTGTTTTTTGTTAAAAATAGTTTTAAATGCTGCTAGCATAACCATGATAATTGTTTATCATAAATGAAAACTCATATTTTGTATTAGGTAGGCCACAGACATGAGGATCTTATTACTTGGAATTTTATTTCCAGGGCAACCTGATATACGGTTGTGACAGTAACTCAATCTTCGTAATTCACAACATTGGACATGATAATTGGATGATATATTTTTAGTTAATACGAACCCATAAAATATTAAAAAATAATTCTTGTGTACCAAGATTGTGCACTTGTATCAACCTGATTCACTACCTAGTATTTAGCGTTAGGCAAATTAGAATGGCGGTATGATTTTAATTATTCAAAAAGTGTCTTATTTGACTAATTAAATATTAGTCATGTAAATCAGTTGTTTTATCATTCATAATACGTGCTTCAATCCTGGAAACATGTTTGCTATGCTGGAAGATAACCTTCCCATATTTTAAACTAGTTGTCATGATTACAAAATATTTTCATTACCTCTAAATTTACACTTTAAAATGACAAATTAATGACTGACGAATTTTAATTTGTCAAATGACAAATTAATTGACTAATTAAAGATGACTTTAGACTCGCCAAATGACTAGAATTAGTTTTGTCAAGAACAAAAATGATGAATTTAAGTATGCATTGATCATTTGCTAATTAGTCATTTTACGAATTTGTAATTAAAAAGTCCAAATTTTCAAGTTGTAGAAATATTTGCAATTATGAAATTTAATCCGGAAATCTTTAAAAACATTCTTTTTAATTCAAACCACTTTTTAGCACTATTTTGTGGCTTATAAAAAATAATCTGCATGACTAATATTTAATTAGTCAAATAAGACACTTTTTGACTAATTAATATCTCAGGTCTACAGAGATAGGGCCACTCTTTTGATTGGTTTCTCAAAGGACCACCACATGATATGTCTTGTAATGAATCAGACAGACTCTATCATAGGTGGAAGTTCTTAGGGGGTTAATACAACCAAATGTTTAATACCTATGGTCTGTTTGCAAATATATCCTAGAGCATCTTCACAATGATAACCACGCCAAAGCCCATCTGGACCACCCATTCCTATGCAATTCTGTTGGTTAGCAGAGCTTGAATTCACAGCGGCATCTGGCTCGTCCGGAGCCCAACTTTGAAAGTCCATCTGGTAGATAAAAGCAACATTGTCTTAGCTATAACTCCAAAATCAATGGTCGTAAGTAGTACAAACTCGACATTTCTGGAATACTTATGATGAGATACTTTTCAACATGATTGGGACATTTTAATTTTTTGACCTCTGTGTAACCTTAAACTGGCCCCTATTTAGTCGGTCTCATAGCTGCGCGCTCATCAGGGAAATGTTGTCCACTTTTGGATGAAAAGTGCTTCCAGACCGATTTTCCCCCGGTGAACACGATTCTAAACGCCGATTTTTGATAAATGTGCCCAAAGTGCTTTTCCGGGTTCCACTACCAAAAGGGGTCTTTTTTACAATGTCCTATTTTAGTGATTTAAAGGTCTAATTGTACATTTTCAAGCACGAAGTATTCAAAAGTATTACAAAACACCTCAAAAGAATCTTTAAGTTTTTGCGGGGGTGCCACTACCAAAAAGAGTCGTTTTTACCAAAAATGTAATTACTATCCTATTTCAGTAATTTAAAGGTCAAATGAATAATTTTTAGGCATGAAACATGCAACTAGACCCAAAAATACACGCAAAAGGGCACCCTCATTTCTTTCTCAAGGGTACCACTACAATATTGTGGGGTGGGTATTTTAATGAAACGCTTAAAAGTGACAGTTATGTGATTTTACCAAAAGGGTTAAGAATATCCTATTTTAGTGATTTAAGGGTCTAATGGTACATTTTCGGGTATAAAAATGCACAACTAAGAGTCTTCTAAAACACCTTGAAATACACGCAAAGTGTTTTTCAGGGGGGACCACTACTTAAAAAAGTAAATTTACTGAAATGCCTAGGAATGTTCAATTTATGTGATTTAGGCGCCCATTTACACATTTTCAGGGATGAAGAATCCCATAGAAATAATTTTAAAACCTAAAATATACCCAAATTGCCTTTTACGGGGATACCACACCAGAAAAGGTTTTGTCCAATATCACAGTGGAAGATCCGTCTTGAACCTGCTGATAGTTTCATCGTCCAGGTTGATCAGGCATGGGAGATTCCTCCTTGGGACTTGTAGATCTCACAGTCATCTACGATGTGGCTAATGGTTTGTGGCTCTCCACAATCGCAGTTTGGTGAAAGTTCCACACAGATCTTGTAAAGAAAATGCTTTGTAGGTCAATGCCAGGTCTGAATCTGTTCAGGTTGACCCAGGCTTTCCTATCAATGAAGCTTACAAGATGGGCTGTCCACAAACTGCTTTAGGTTCAAGGTAGAGGAGGACCATTACTCAGACCATCTGTCATCGATCCAGGATGATCGATAGGATTGAATTGGGTAGCAAAAATAATTCCGTGGAATTCTCTAATCCTCAAAGGGTGTTGGTGGTGGGATTAGGCTACCAGGTTCATCGCACTTCTTGGCGAGCTTGATCATCTGAAAGTTCCTCCTAAGGTTTGCAGGAGCTGCCAGACAGAATTGGAAGGTCTCCGAAAGGCATTAACAAGTCTCATTGCGTCTTGGCATCCAGGGACGTACCCAGACCTGAGCCTCCGGGGGGGGGTCCGATAACTAGAGTACTGCGAACAATCTCGCTTTGGCATATCAGAGACGTAAATGTTGAAAAGACTGGGTTACAGGACAGAACCTTGTAGGACCGCATTCTGAAGTTTGCGTTGCGCTTTCTACTGCATTGCCCATTTGATGTATCCAGGACGAAAATCTATCTGAGATGAGCAGCATTATGAACTTCGCAAGTTTGACATCAGGGAAGATTTTGAGTAGCTTGAGGTAGAGACCTCGATGCCAGACTGTATCATACGCAGCAGTTAGATATATGAAGACTGCTCCAAACTTCTGCTTCTTCTGGGAGGCTGTCTCCATGTTATTAACTAGTCTTGCTATCTTATCAGTTCAGTTGTTGATTTACCTCTTCGAAATCCAGCTTGCGTATCATTGATCCTTCTGAGTGTTAGTCTCTCAAGCAGCTTATAGATGTGAGATAGCAGCGAGATAGGTCGGTACTATTGGCTCATTTGCTGGTTTCTTGGGCTTCAGGATTGCAATGACCTTTGGAGTCTTCAACATTAAGGGGAATAGTTGACGACCCCAAGCAAGTAGAGGAAGGGTTTCTTGAAAACTTTAATTGCTTCGGTGATCTCACCATAGGTGAATGGTTGGGACATGGGACACGACCGTGGAGAGGATTGTTGATCTCTTCATTAACAGCACGAGCATGGGCTTTCGCTTGTGGAGCGTGGTCTAGCTCCTCCTTCCATCTGGAACGTCTCTTTTGTCTTTTTCTATGCTCTCAATATCGCAGTTGCTATAACGATACAATTTGTACAACCTGTCACATTCACAACAGGAATTGCTTGATGTAGCATAGTGCAGAAGTCAGAATATACATCGTTGATATTAGATGAAGCCGGGTCTGGCAGCTTGGATGACAGTTCACTGGTGAGTCGTTTGAACTTGGGCCAGTTGGCTTTCCTGAAATTCCATCTCTTTCAGTAGAGGCTGGAGATTGTGACCTTGATGTCGCTGGTGACCAAGATAGGGCAATGGCCTGAACTAGGGAATCTAAGGAGATCAGTTCTGGAGCAGCGGGATTGGATGTCACTGGTGACTGTTGACAGGTCGGGCCAGGTCCATGTCCCATTGCTGCTTTAGTAGAAAGTAGGTTGATCCTTACTATCAAAACAGCAGTTGGAGGTCTTGGACTTCAATGCATTCAAGAGCCGCTTTGCCATTCTTGTCAATGTTGGAGTATCCCCGTGCTGTATTTCTACAGTTGAAATCTCCGCAGACGAATGAGCTCTGCTGAACTGCTGAACGGAGTTGAAGTCTGCCTCAGCTGGTGGTGGTTTATAGATGTTGATGAAGTGAGTTCCCATTGTTTCAAATGTTATCCACTGGATCGGCGAATCCATTGAAGAGTGCAGGGTTGAACTCGCTTGTATGCCTTGCTTCACATAGGAAGTGATCACATGCTTGTTGTGCGGAACGAAGCAAATAAGGTCTATAACTGTTAACTCCCCCTGCATTCTTGAGTGACACAAAGATTTGTTTGTTTAGGCCATTTGATTTCTCATACCTGATTTATAATTTGGGCATGCTATTTGGGAAATTAAATCACATAATTTAAACTTTCTTAGTCCTTTCAGTGAAATACCTTATCCACATGTTTGTAGTGGTACCCCCGGAAAGGACTTCGGGTGTATTTTTGCGTTTGTTGTGGGGTCTAGTTTTCCATGCCAGAAAATGTATCATTTGAACTTGAACTTTAAACTACTGAAATAGGATATTCTTCAAATTTTTGGTAGTGGTACCCCCGAAAAATCTGTAGATATTTTGAGGTGTTTTTGAATACTTAATTACGTTTTTCATGCCTGAAAATGTACAGTTACAACTTTAAATCACTAACATAGGATATTCCTAACCCTTTTTGTAGAAAAGACTTCTTTTGGTAGTGGACCCCCCCACCCGGAAAAAGTACTGTGGGGCAAATTTTATCAAAAATCGGCGTTTAGAATCGTGTTCAGCGGGAAAAATGGTCTAGAAGCAATTTTCATCCATAAGTTGGCAATGATTTCCCTAATGAGCGCGGCTATGAGATCGACTAATTGAAAAAGTGATTCCACAATCTGAGAGTACTAACTAACCCAGCAGTAACTAGAGGGTCTATATACTTACTAATGGTGTTAAACCTTAAACCTTTTCTATAGGGAGGGATAAACGAACTCCTTAAATAAGGCCCCTATGATATTCTGCCCTTGTTCTAACATCTGGTCAAGACAGACAGCATGGGTAAATACCACTTACATAAGTGTGAGTCAAAAGAACCCTACATTTACGGTTATAAAGAGGGATAAACAGGCTTTCAGAAAACGTTTAATTGGTGTCATTTGGAGTTTGGAGGAAGAAGTTATGCCTATTTTGCCGAGAGACTTAAAACAACCCTGTTTGGCCGATTTTGAGCCAAATAAAGATGCATCGTTACATAGAGTAACATGGTGTTCAGCAGTGATTTGAGTAAAAACATTTAACACCAAATTATTAATTAAACCTAGAAGGTGGGAGAATAATTGAAAGATTATAAAAAATAAATTATCCCGGAGATTACAAAAGAAATGCTGAGTGAAAAAAACGTTCAATTTACCAAATAAGAAAGTCAAGATAGCTGGTGTAATGTTGAAGGACACAGTTTACTTCTGTTCAGCAAGATTTCATGGTTTTAACCTACAACGAAACTTGGAGCCAAAGTGAAACCATAAAAGGTTTGTATTCGCTTGCGATATTGAATTTTAAGTTTTAATTACAATTTATTTTTTACAGAAAAACGTTTGTTCTTCTCGCAATTTATGGACGCTGAGTATACTATATTTGTGCAAAATAATTACCTTAGAGATGTAAAACAAAAAAATCTTTGAGCAGTTTCATTATGTTCATGAACTGCGACATTGATATGGAGTGATTTTCAATACCGACTCTTATTGAATTGAACAATGGTAATTCAATTTGTTGAAGATATGTTATTTATAATTATGTACACAATAGACCGTTTTATTCAAACTGATGTTTTTGTGGAAAAGAAATCGATACCATCTGAAATTGCATGTGTGAATTGTCTTTTCTATAATGTGTTATGGTATAGGTTGGTGTCATTCTCTCCGCATTGTATGGCTAAAATAGGCCAAGCAGAATTTTTAGGTTCTTCGCAAAAATTGGCATAGTTTCTGAACCCAGTCCAAAAGACACCAAATAAAAATCTTCTGATAGCCCGTTTATTACGTAAAAACCAATCAAACAATCAAGCAAAAATAACGTTCAATCTTTGAAGAAAATCCTTCTGAATGTAGGGTTTTTATTGACTCACACTGTACAAGTTTCATGGAAATCGACCATTGCTTCTACCAAAAAAAAAGTTACCTTTATAGCATCAGTCATTTAGAACAAATATGCAACACGTCTGGCGAAATGTATAAAATGTGTGTCCATAATAACTCGCACACCAAGTTTCATGAAAATCAGTCATTGGCTTCAATAAAGTTTTAACTCTTTGGTTTACTAAAAACATTCATACATTCGGCTGTTGACAACGGATATTAGTGATCCTCCGGTGAGTGACTGTCCAATCCACAAGAAGATCGCACAATTTGTAGTAACTATATTAAAGGGGCGGTTCTAGAACCACTAGTGTCGTCTGATTTCTCGATCCACATTCTTTCTCAATTCCTGCCCAGGCCTTGACCTCTAATGACCTGGTCGTGACTTTTTACCCTATATGAAATGCAAGTGTCTATGTTGACCTATTGGACTTGTATGTTTGACATATGGATATATGACCTAAGGTTTTCACGGACGAGCAAGTGGACCAAAAAGGGTTAACTCGTGGGAGCAACCCTGGGCTTTGAATGTATGATGTAGAATCAGGCATAAAGCTGATAAATATGTACATTCTAAATCTTGCTTATTCAAAAGACAAGATACCAAGAGTGAGTAAAAAAACAGGAGACACTAAACGTCATGAGTAGAAGCGGTCTATGCAACGACATTGCCCTATTTGACAAACAAGTTCGGAGAGGTTATGGCAATTGTTGGACATTCTGATATCCACTACCTCTAGGCCGATGACAGACACAGGAAAGCAACCCCCAGATCAACAATTAGATGGTTGTTTGTATCCTTTGTGGACGGCTTATATCAATACTATTGGGGGCAGATCTAAGGCCGAAAGTCGTCGTCCGTTAAGCACAAAACTCAAATTTGGAGTACATATATAGGATTTTCTGGCTTAGATTATTGTTCAATATATAAGGTGCCTGGAAAAGTTTAAAAGTTTTTACAAGTTTTTGCATCAGTGGTTTAGGAGTTATGACTATTAACATAAAAATGCAGATTTTTTGTTTTCCATCTATGTTTCTTTTTCCGGGTGTATCAACAATTAAATAACTGTATCGTTGTTGTTTTGGTTTGCATTTTGAAGGCAAGTGTGCTGTATCTAATCAACACTTGTTTGTGATGAAATGGTGTTTGCAGGGTTGATTTTGAATAAATGATGCAAAATTTTCATTTTTTAGACAAACATGGACAACTTTTGTTTATGATTGCATCGTCCAAATCATAACAACATGGAAAAATTTCGAACTGCAATACATTTTCTGAACCAATCTACGCCTGTCACAGCCAGGAGTGACAGTATGATATCAACACAAACTACATGAAGCTACGTTACAAAATATAGTGGGCTTGTATTTGGTTGCAAATTGAAATATTCTTTCAGGAATACGCCTGCGACCCAATGCAGCCTGTGTTCTTTCAATAGCCACTGTGAGCTCTCCAAAAGTAACCACATTATAATAAAATGCGACGTGTTCAATTAGAAAGAAAGCCTATTATGGACTTTGAAACGCAGAGCAGCGGGCATGGCTCAACAGCTGGGGAAACAGGTGTGATGTAACATGTTTGTTATCTAGGATTTAAATGTGCCGCCTTAATAGAAAAAAATGTCAACATTAATTTCAGCTACAGTTCTGTTGTGGTCCTATTTATATTATATCAATAAAGAGAATGTCGTTAAAATAAAGGAAAAAAAGATAATAATTCACACATTAGGTAGTATTTAGTGACGTGGAAGAGCGATGTGATATAGCTCGCTTGAGATGTTTTTACGATTAAAATTTAAAACAAGACTCAGCATATTCCATATCATTAACCTTTCAATTGTACTTATTGATCCATGCCAAAAGTACAGGTTTTCGAAAATAAATAAAAGAATTAATACTAAAAGAAAAGTTAGGGGCCATCACACACTGGAAAATATTAAGATATTACAACAATACGCTATTCGCAATTATTCGAAATGTCATTGCCCTTCAAGGAACCCGACACATATTTTGCATATAGGGCGCCGTAAAGTTTGGTCAAAACCCCGGGGTCAAAACAGACGTTCTTGTGGGTGTTAGTATTGCGTTTATATGGTTTCTTCACCACAAACGAAAAAGCGAAAACAGCTTTGTGTTTAAATCAGGATTGTAATAAAACCACTCCAGACGGGTTTATTCCAGTGTGTTAGGTTTGCACAACTGAAATGCAAGAAAATGCACATCAGGAGTGTATCAATTTACCTGTAAATTCTTCAAACTGATATATGGTTTTCTTATTAATGTCAAGGGGCCAATTTCATATCAAACAAAACAAAAGATAAGACAGTTCCATTTGAACGAACATCATTTGTATCGTGGAGGGATGGACGAAAGGGTGGGGTTTCGTTGTAAAACGTTTATCCAGGTTATCGGTCTGAAGCAGTTGGGAGCCAAACTCTCAACATTCCGGCTCCTTTCTAATTCTGGCAGGAAGGAGGGTCGGTCAAGATAAGGAAAGATAACTCATCCTCGTCTTCTGCTGATTTTATTCCTAGACAAAAATTTGGATGTACTTAAAAACATTTGGCCAGGACCTTTTTTCTTATGTACATGAATTCAAGCAAACACGCTTCTTAAGTATTTCAATTTTTAAATATGTATTAGCGCGACTTCTATGCACATGCAGTTAAGAAACAACGAGCATTAAATATGATAAAAATAAGTTGTTTTTCCATTTTGTTTGTGGTTAAGAATACAATTATAAAACACAAAAAAACACCATAAAATTAAAAAATTAATTACACATTTTTTTTACATTCTTTCTTACTATAATTTAATTACCGTGTTTAAAACTAAACAATTTAATTTTATCTCATTGATGGATAGCGTTTAGTAATAAAATAGTAGTTAGATATACATGTTTAGGCCTACCGTTGTACATATAAGGGACATAAAGAAGGGGTCAAATTAATACACACAGGTTTAGAGTGATTAAGCAACATACAAACTGTGCCCTATACTGGTATTTGAGTTTTACTAGTACTTTTAATTTTCAATCAGGTATACAGAAATTCGCCTGTGGTAAGAAGTACGGAATTAACGTATGGGACAAGTCAAGGCAAATTCAATTCGGGATTTTTACCTCTTCACGATGTTTTGGAGTTTGGGGAAATCCCTTGGTGATACGGTTAAAGCCGCGTTACATTTACTTGAAAAACAACAGGTTTTTTTTGAGTGAAAAATATTTAAAATAATCCACGATTCAATTAAAAACATGGGACCATATGTCATGCTCTCAGTGAGGAGGCCGTATTCACGAATGAGGTCCGTCACTATCATTTCCCTGTAAAAACAGTGAAATGAATGAAATTAAATAATATAAAAGAAATAAAGTTAAATCCACCCCTGCACTGGCACATTTCAAAAAATATGAAACTTCTTCATTTGCTCTCAAATGGAAGTCTAGGCCATTGGAAAAAACAGATATATGTTACACAGAAATATAACATTACCCCAAAACAGATAGGGGCATTGATATGAGGCTAAGATATACAGGTAATTGGTAGGCTAACTTTTAAGTTTTCATAAACTTTAATCAACAAAGTGTACATTCATGAATATTTTGAATCGTACTAAATGACATTAAAACCATAAAGGTAGACCGGTCAAACATGTGCATAGCGTGAAAACATGTTATACCGCGTCGTGTTCTTGTGTTAAACCGCCCCCATTTTCGTCGTCTGCGAATTCGCGTCGCCGGCGACGTTACATTCACAAAATCGTTCGGTTACCCATAAGGAAGCTGAGTTGGTCTTATTCATTCGGGTGAGGGCTTTTTTTTTTTTTTTTTTTTTTTAAACCATTCAAAAATATATAAAATTGGGATTAAGCTTTGAAGCAACCAAGTCCAGTATAAATGTTTTATAAATAGCACACGTGTGTTTTCGATAATGTGGCCAATAAGGGGAGAAGTTTAGGTATTAAACCACCATAACTGCTGTATAAAGTTTACAAACGTAAAATTCCCAAGGCATCGTGTCCGTAGTGATTTCATATTAGATCAGACACTCAATAGATTCTTAACTTGTATTTGGCTCCGGAAAGGTCTAAAAGAGAGAGGAAAAAAGGTTGACTTTAATGTGCTCAAATTTCAACATTAACAACAATTGTATGCTCCAATAGTCGGGGGAGAAGATATGGTCCAAGTTATGGCCTGACCGTTAAAGTGCGAGGTTATGGCACAATTTTTGGGGTTGAAAATGCTAGAGTAGGTGAGTAGATGTGTAGAATAATAACCCCCCCCCCGTGCACTGGGCATTCCTGAGCATTTTGAGAAATCCAAGATGGCGGGGCCATAAATGATATTCATCTATTCAACCCTATATTATCAAAATTCAAAACTAGGGAGGTTTAATAGATATACTATAGGCCCCAAGACCAAGTGCATGGCACTTCTAACATTGAGTCATACTTCAAAATTCAAAAATTTTGGAATTTTAATTTCCAAGAATTTTAAAATATGCCTGTAACAGCGAATACCTGAGATAATAACAGAAGTATTAGATTATGTTGTTAGACACGATAAATGTATTTTGCTACTTTAGAGTGTGGAACTGGCGTCATCATTATGACAGCAAAAACGTGAATATCTTCAAAAATACTTGACACAACATTTCTAAATATTGTCTTCAAGTATAAATTATGTGTCAATGAAACAATTTAGAACTGCCACGGTCACATGAAACGTTCTCCCTGAACTACAATACGAAAATACGAAGATCACAATTTTGCGTACTAAAGAAATAAAGTTAAATCCTTTTAGATGTGGATATTAGTGATGGAAGCTTTACATTGGTCAACTAAATCCGTACTTTTATTTTGGGGGGCACCAATCAAGACATTTTCTATTTTTAAAACTATATTGGGCATCAAAATAATTCAATTGATCGGAATTGTGTCAAAAATGGGACAAATGATTTTGGTGGGAGCTCTCCGCTGACTATTATTTTAGAGTGTATCATGATAAGGAGTGTTTTTTTTTTTCTGCTTAGATGTGAGTAGGATTTAGTTGTATAAAGGAGCCTCATATATTGGAGAGGGATTGTATAAATAAAATTCCATCTTTTGAGGTGACTTAATATCTCCACACTAGAAAAAAAGTGCGAAAGCGGTTCTAATATTTCCTTAGTTCTTGTACTGCTGTTCTAGCAATTTTTATGGTTCTGTTTAGGAACCTTTTGGGATCTCAGATTTTAAGAACATTTGGAGGGTGCATTCTTAAAATGTGCCATATAGAGTACAATTAAAAGGTTAAAGCCGTATTTTTTAGAGGGCATCTCCCATCATGATGTCCCTTACACCTGAGTCCCATCTCCATACGAGGTCCCTTCCACACCCGTCCCATCTCCGCTATAAATTCACTCACACCTATCCCTCTTCCGATCTCACATTAGGAAGCAACCCGTTATCTAACTCCAACCCTTTTGCAAGTTTTTAAAAATATTTTTCTTTTTTGTAATATTACTAAGATGTATTGAAGGGGGTTTTAAAAGTTGACCACTTTGTGTCAAAAAAGTGTAAAAATTACCATTTTGTGGTCAATTTTGACCCGCTAAGTTTTAGATTAAGTTTAGAGGGTGCATAGTTGGCAAGGTGCAGGTCTACTTAAATGTGATTCATGCATTTCAAATTACAAATACCATGAATACTTCATCAAAAGTAAGATTTTTTTATCGAGAACTTTCCGAAAATCCCCTTCAGTTGAAATTGTTTCTTCTAAATAGGAAAGACGATGTTGCTGGAGCTTCAAAGTGAATAAAGCAAACAACCACCGTCAAAACTGTCATCTGAACTATACATGTAACTCCTTATAAATTAAGGTCTGTCTCAATTCGTTTATACATAATTAATTAATTTAAAAAAAGAAAAAACCTAAAAAATTAAAAAAAAAAAAAAAAAAAAAAAAAAAACAAACTATATACTTTACTTTGTAGTTGATTAGCTCAGACATTAACATACGCTGTAAAAAATAAGTTTAATTTACCAGTATTTACTGTCAGCAATCTCCCAACAAATTCCGTATAATTAGAGTCTACTATGCAAAATAAATTTAAGAACAAACACAACTTTTATATCTGGGGACGTTACTTAAAAAAAATGTGAGTTATGAGGGAAGGGGAAATCATTTACTAAAATCAGGATGTTTAACATGAGACATCACAGTTCTCCATTTTGAGGACCACCAATCCTCACAAATGAGTTCCGCCATCATTCGCTGGTAAGAACTTTGAACTTATAAACCCATTTGTACTGACTAACACTTATTTTCGTATTTAGACCTATCCACAAATGTCCACCAATTTTTTACGGTGCGTATATACTTCAAACGATACGATTAGTTTAAAAATATTTTAAATCAAGTTTACAGTTTGTTTCTGAAAAATATTACGGAGAATTTGAATGAAAACCGTATTTTATGGGATTTGAAGCTCACTTGTAACATGTTAAATATAGTCATATAGGCTGGAAATGCTTACATAAAATTGTAGTATTTTCCGTTTTTTTCCAAAACAATAGTTTTCTTCTATTTGAGTATTTCCTCTAAACTTACGTTGTCAATTGTTACCGTGGATTTGCTCTTTTAAAATCGTCGCAAATTATATGAAAACTCAGTTTTGACGAGGTGGGGAACAATGTCTACCAACGTGGAAATTGTCTACCAAGTCCCCGGAGCAACAAACAGCAATTTTTAGTTGGAAAAAAGGCTATTTTCTATTTTTTAAAATGGCGAAATAGATTATAACCATGCTTTATAAACTCATAATGCAAGCGAAGAAGGTATTTTTTTCAATGTTGCCGCATTACCCGTTAAGAAATAAGTGAATTCGTAAAATGGTTGAAAAATAAGTTAAATTTTAAAAAAAACATGGTTAACATTGCCATCTTTTACAGAAAATAGTCTCATATTAAAAGCTTCTTGGGGAAATTAATAGTTTCTTGTCAATGATAAGTAGTTTGCCTACAAAAAAAAAAAGATTTTAATTCAAAAACCCTGATTACACAAGTCGCCATCACGGATTCCGCGGAATTAAATGTTTGCTTGTATACGAACTCACAAAAGACGGGTACAGCATTGTTAGTCCAAGGTGGCTTAATCCCGTTGACTTTTCATTCAATACCATGCCGCATCTTATGCACTGCGTTGAATCAGTGATTTGGACTCGTGTTTTGATTTTGTTAATTTTGAGCAAATATTGGTCTTAGGGGGTTTAACTTGAACCATCCATATGGCAAATTGGAATCAAATTTATGAAATTTAGTCTGTTTTTACGTCAATAAATATTTTAATTACGTTTGTATGGGAAAATACCAGGTAATTTCTACACAATCGATAAAATAAAATAAAGGAAGGAATAAATTATGCAAAAATTTTACAAGAGCTAGGATTGCAAAATGACAGGTATGTCTTTGAATTTCGTGAATATTAACTACAAAGTGCAAGAAGTCCGCATGTAAAAAATGCTTCCGTTTTTAAGTTAGAGCAGATTTAGGATTTTGTATACAGTACTAAGTGTTTAAAAAATGCAAATTTATGTTAATCAGGCTATTGTTTTAAAACAGAGGTAAAACCTTGTAAAAAACTTTTGGGGGACTTTCCAAATATTTATCTTTATTTCCCAAAAAAAATCTAAGTACTCAACGTCCGGTTCATGCGTTTTGACTTTGATTGGCCCCTACTATGATTACCACGTTGGGTTTAAGTAGCTAGTGTTGATAAAAAGTTAATGGCAGAGTGTGGAACTTTGGATATTTACCCACCCATGAATTGGCAATGAATGACAGGCTAGCTTATATGATGCCACGGTTTGGTTGGAATGACTTATTAGGAAATACCCGGTTATGCATGGTTTACCCCGTGAGTGACTTTTTTTAGTATCCCCACCCTAGGGAAACCCGGCGGTTAGAACAGGACGGGAAAAAAAGTGATGGGGGAGGGTAACATGGGGACGGAGGATGAATACCCTTTATGATGGACCACATTAGAAAAGAAGTTAGAAAGTAATGTGAATGAAATCGTTGAAAATCTTGATATACACCAATGTGAACAGACCGGAGCACCCATGGACATTGAATCACATGGATGCAATGGTAGAAGCCATCACGTAATATGTTACTGCATGGTTATCCACTAAAAACAGCTCACGGGAAAAGCTATTTTAGGGAATTGAGATAGGGCAATTGTGGGACCCATATGGCAGGACAGGATAGCATCCAGAGACATTGAATGGCATTTGTAGCAGGGCAGGATTCATGATGACCAAATTTGGAGTTGGAATAACTGTCAGATAAAGGAAGTTATGATAGTAGTAATTAAGGGAGAGCGTGGCACCGATAGGGAGAGCATGGCCCCAGTGGTTGGGATATTCGCCTTTGGTGCAGGAGGTCCACGGTTCAAACCAAGGTAGGGCCACTAGCTGGGATTTAACTGGTTACACTTTTGGATTTAATTTGTATAGAACTATTGATTAAAACTCGGAATTCCGTTTCCCCGTGGTTCTTTGGACTTGGGCCAAATGGACCACGAGAATTTCAGAAATCTAGTCCTTCGGAGGGGACGTTATAAGCCGTCGGTCCCATGTACAGAGAGACATACCTGATATGTATATCACAGTCAGTGTCGAGAACCCTGATTGTCCCAAGCCGTTCTGGTCAGTTTCGGAGGGAACCCTAGTAGAGTGGGTAAACCACTGTTGGGTATACCTCTGGAGTCTCAGTCCTCTAAATTGTAATAAATACAATAAATAACTAAAAATTGCTGCCTTTTGGAGGATGGAACAGCATCGTATCCAACATACATGCATATCACCTTGCCATTCTCACAATAGGTTGAATTTAATCCATTTATAATGCTAGTGGTTAAGCTTGGCTGAAATGAAAATAATTTAAACAAGTAAACATACACATTTCAATCTAGACAAATGAATCCATTGTTGTTATGTAGCGCTCTATCCACACACGGGCTCTGGTTTGGTGTAAGAAAGCGGATAATAAAACAAGATAAAAACTGATATACTTATTATATCATGATTAGAGTTATTTAGCTTTGACTATCACAGCCCTGAAAAGGAAACCAAGTGGATATCATGATTAAACAAATGTTGACTGCACTATATTCGTGAAGCAGTAAAAATTATCATTCAGTCAAATTTTGACGTCCATTCACGAGGCAGAGTCAAAAAATTTGAACGTCATGATTTATTTACTATCACATCTTGGGCATTCACTATTTTATATACTGGCAATTGACATGTCCTGGTGTTTATTTGTACACAAGTTTATGAGACTGTTGATTGCTCTTGAGCCAAAACAAATTTGTGAAGTCAGAAAAGTTGGACCAACAAATATGGAGATGGTGCCGAAGTTGGGTATATTGTTGCCCAGAAGTAAAGTTATGTCATTTTGCAGTATAGGACTCTTTCATAGAAGCGATCGTTATGCTAAAAGGGACCCTTTGTATGCCCTAAGATAATACTGAACAAGTTGGTAAAAATACATGCTACACCTGTTTCACCAAAACATTTCAGAATTTATGCAGATGATTAAAAATATGTTGCGATTAAACCATTTTAATATTTAAAAAATTCGGTTTTTTTGTTTTTTTTAATTTTCCATTTTGAAAACATTCTTGCCCCCTTTCAGTGGCAAAGACCACTGGACAGGGACAAAGGTGTTTTAAGGAAGACCAACGTAGGCACTACGCTGGTCGTGACATTAACAAGGAATTTACGAATTTACATACGTTCTCTTTTTGTACGTATATTAATTACGTTTATCTAGGAGAATTTATAGCATACAAATGACGAGTTGATTTCCACAATGGACTAAATCCAAGGGCTGCTCTGTGGTAAAATCATTTAGAGAAATTCCGACGAGTTTTCAATTACTTCAAATCTGTTATAATCACTGGAATAGTTATGTCAATGAATTTGCTAACTTTTGGGAAAAGCAATGGTGACTCTTTAACCTCCATAAAATGCAATAACCTATGTAGATAAATAATAATATAACTTACATTAAATTTGCGTTGATTTCCAAAAGGGACTAAATCGTAGCAAAGTTTGCCTTTTATAGCTAGACCATCGACTAATCTAGATGGTAAAATTATGTTTAAATAAAAAAAGAAAAATTAAAAAACTTTTATTTTATTTATCAATTTTATTTTCTAAAATGTCCAATTAGATATTGCTATGTTTAAAAAAAACTTACCCCCAGAAATATGATACAAGGCAGCCATTTGATTTAGGCCCTTTTGGAAAGCAGTGCTTCAAATATTTACTATTTTTACCTGCTATAAAGTAGACCACACCGGCTTATAGAAGCCAATAGATAGGCAGTAGTAGTAAATCTTTAATTTTTAAAATTAGTCAAAATGAACTTGGTCGTGCATTCAGGCGACGAAATGCAGAGATAGCGTTGGTGTGAATAATAGACGCATACCCCCGCAGCCGCGCGGCAACCCCGCGCGCAAGTGGCGGAGCCTGCTAAAACTAAACGGGGATCCGTCTGCTCAAACAGTCCACGGTAAGGGTATTGAGCCGGCTGACTTTGTTTCAGTTTGTAGACTATGGACCCATCTTTTTCACATTCATGTGAGGACAATTGAGTATTACATTCTTAAAGAAACAATTATACAGAGTTGAATCTAAAAAGGAATTTTATTTATGGGAATAAACAGCCAATTTTTGGAAAAAAAAAAAATAAGATTTGATGACGTCACGCATGATTGGTTTATTATTTGCTTCGGGGGACCCTTGAGGTAAAAAATGACGTACGTATCCCTACATTGGATAAAACAACCGATTATCGTACGTCGGTTTTAAATCAGTAGGGAAAAGGTTAAATTTTGTACTGTTTAGACATAATACACGGTGTCGTTTGGAAAAAATTTAAGCACTTTGGGCAGTGAGGGTCATGTACAGACTGATTTCACACTAGTCGGTGATTTCTATATATCGTCGCCCCCGAAAGAGCAAAAACTGTAACCTGATACCTGACACGTGACATGTACCTGACACGTGACAACAAATATTTCATCTCGTTTACCGTTTATAACTACGATAACGGAAAGCAGCAAGCATTCTGTATCTCAGTTGTAACAAGCGATAATCGATCAAGATGGAGACTTATACAATGTGGTTCTTTATTAAAGACTAGTTTCAATGCATTTGAAGGCGTAGTTAGTAAAGACTATTGTCAAGGCAGTTCAAGTCATAGCAAGGTGGTCATAGTGGGTTGTGGTACTTTTCGATGACGTACTTACCAGCAACGGGGTAAGGTTGGTAGCGTAATGTTAAAAATTCATCAAGCAACTAATGTCATTATGATAGCCATTAAAAACAGTAATAGTAGCAGGGTCATGGTCCACGCATTGAATTTGAAACATTGTTACCATCAATTGTAAGGCTTATACTGTCCCGGTGACACCGTCACCAGGTGACTGGTCATCTAAAACGCAAAGACTTGCATGGCACCGAATGCTTCTAAATCGCATCAATTTTCATGATCCTGATAGGCAACTGTTACTGATTTGTAATAATCGGGGGTTCTCCCAAGAGTCTTGGGTATCTCATGGTTGGTGATTTGTTACCATTTGGACTCACCATGTGTGATTTGAGGCCAAAAATTACCTTGCATGCAAAACATTGGGTTAGATTTGACACCTCAACTTTGTTTACATCCAGATTTCAGGTGATGAATTTCAGCTGTGCATTTTAATTTGGTTTGTATTGAATGTACACTTTTTAAAGATGTATATATGTTGAGGGAATTTTTTTAGCTCTTATTTTGCAAATATGTCATGTCAAAAACTCAGAAATCTGAGGGGGGCTATATAAGGCAAAGGTAGACGAGTTCCACCCCAAACTTCAAAAATATCAGTAAGTTTCTTGGTTGATGTGGATAGGTAAGTTCAAACTTACCTCTTTCTGTTCAAAGTAGTAGTCCGCATTACGATCTTGAAGATCAATGATTTTTTGAGGGTGGAAAATTTTGCAATGTGGCGCCCTCGCTACGGCATGACAACATTGCTTTTTTTTGGCCAGACACACCTTTGCATTCTGTCTTCTTTGACTGCGTGCTTTTTTATTTAAACAACTGATCTGAGGACAAAATTAAAAAAATTGGGCTTGTAAACCAGATATTGTAGAAAATAATTTTTTTCGACCGTCTACGTGTAGGAGATAAGCAGTGATCTCTCAGTTTCCATATTAGAAAAAATATGGGACTGAAAACTGAGTCTAGGCAAAGGCTTAATATGCACGACTGTCGTGCACGAAATTCTAAATTGGCCTCTATACTACATGACAATACCAAAGCTTATCATTTAAGGCATAACACCATAGTCGTAATTCCACTCAAATTGTAAATTATGCCACAGCCATGCAATAATAGGCCTACGCAGGGTAATAATCAGTACATTTGTAAGTTGTGCTTAAATTACTCAATGTTCAGTTAGGGCCCAGGCCCACATCCGTTGCCACTGTTTTCAGCGTCACTGCTATTAAAAGTTCGCATCAATCATGCTTCTGTTAAATTACCTGTGCATAACTCAAAACTCCAGAAACTTCCCCTGCAAAAGTAATATCAAACATAATACCCTTGAACATACGCGCCATGGCTACAGAGCTATGCGCTCTGTAGCCATGCGCACCGATACACTCTAATATCAAAACAGCCCTATTATAATTATTATACACCCCAAAACCATTGCACTCCTGGGTTGAGTTTAGAGTAGGATCAGATTTAAGATTAAGATTTAACGCGTTGTTACCAATCACACACATTTACCAGTCTGGTGTGGTTCATTGGCTTTAGGCATAAGTACTATTCAGTTTTGCCAGTCCAAACAGATTTGTTTTATACTCCTGTTCAAAAATCCCTCCCCACTACTGTACCTTATTATAGGCTTGGCAGGGAATTGTTTTCCATTTAAAGAATGTCCACTGCACACGAAAAACGTTCACGTTGCTATTGCTAAATCCATGAGGGTTACAATTAGATCTTTAAACACTATAGCGCAGATGTGTTTGCCAATTAGAAATTTTAAAGACATTTTTGAAGAGTCTTGAGTCTAGCACTCGAACCGCAAATAAGGCAAACTTTGACGGTTTACAATTCTATCAATTCGTTTTTATCTACATTTCCCGCTTCCATAGTAAGTTACTTACTCCGATGAAGATGTTTGGCACGGAGTTAGCGGGTCATATATATATGTTTAGTGATTTTTACAACAGCAAGGATATTGTTCGTTATCCATTTATGCTTAAAGCCTATTGACTAAGATTCTGTCTACAAAGAGCTTTCCAGCCTGAATATTCGTAATGAAGTCGATCTGGAGGGTGCTAACACCCAAGTTCGTAATTGACGGGTTGTTCATCAATTCTCAACCTGTCAATTAATATCGACACCGATGATCTAAAAAAATAAAACAGGTTAGATGTATGAAACTATAGTTGTGTAATTATCCTGAGATCCCCTGGGTCGATTGCCTCGTGCCCCTTTCCACAGTAGTTGTAGGCCTACTGCATTGACAGTTAATCAACGCAATACTATTGCAGCTTATTACACCTTATATAATGACCCAGGGACAAGAACGTCATTTGTAAAGTCCACAAGACCAGCTCCGTTATTGCTTGCGGCCCGCTACAGATTGGACACCCCTATATCTGGGAAGGAGCTTGCTTATTGTAGAATCAGCACATTGTTTGACATAGGAAAGGTTTACCAATACGTAGTCATCTACTATTCTGATTATTTGGCGACATATGGTCAACGGGGTCATTTTGACCAAAAAGTGACAACATGGCCAAAACATAATGAGTGGCACCCACCAGACTGATTGTTTTAAAACATGGTCACCAACTATTCTTATTGTGTAACTAAAATTAGGTTTAAAATGGTCATGTTTTGGCCAAATTAATGGCCAAAATGACCAAAATGTCATGTGTGGATGAGTGGGGTTAATAAGACTCCCTTTTTAGATTCAGCACTCTTTTTTTACATTGGACAGGATATGATCCCCAAAAATTCTGATTATTTTACAAAATTTGATAAAAATAGCAATTTTCGGCCAACAAGTGTGGGTCAATAAGAAAGCCACATATCTCCTGGAGTATACCACTGTGTGTATATACTGCGAAATGCCATCCGCTCTCCCCACTGTACTCTCTAAATGTAAACGAGTGAAAATTTCACTCCCAAAAAGAGTGAAACTCTTGTAAACCACTCCAAAATGAGTGGTATGTACTTAAAAAGAGCAAATTGCCACTCAAAAAGAGTGAACATCACTCCAAAAAGAGTGAATTTCCACTCGTTTTCGTGTTGTCCTTCGTTTCACTCCTCAAAAGTGTTGTCCTTCGTTTAACTCCTCAAACGAGTGGAAATCCACTCTTTTTGGAGTGATTGTTACTCTTTTTGAGTGGAAATTCAGTCTTAAGTACAAACCACTCATTTTGAAGTGGTTTTCAAGAGTTTCACTCTTTTGGGGAGTGACATTTTCACTCGTTTACATTTAGAGAGTAAGCAATGCACGTGCAGAACAGAAAGCCTGCCAGAGTATTAATCCTATGCCCTCGCATGGCCTGCCATAAAATGATTACAATTTTTGTGAACTGAGTATAATAAATTACAGTCAAGCCGGAAAAAATAGTTAAGGTTTCTGTTAATGTGAAGGTCAAACAAATTCACTCGATCCCTTTTTTTCGCGGAGGTACTGTATCCGTCCCTGGGGAGCATTAGTTCAAAAAACCCCGATGCAAACGCCGTAACTTGGATATTTTCCCGAGCTGTCAACGCTTATAAGATTGAGGTAAGAACTATAACGATGTGGAAGAGGAAAAATACCTTGCAAGTAAGTCTGATAATCATTAGTCAGTGATTTAGAACAGAAATAGTATAGCAATCGCCTTTCAGATGACTTTGACCCCCATCTGACCTTTGATCTGGCCAAAGGGGTCAAATATGTAATTTAATTGGCAAAACTATCTTCTTGTGCAGGATTAAGCCGATTTCAATTAAATTTTTTTTCAAAAGAACCACTTACCCATGCCTCATATAGGGTGTTCAGGGATAAGGAGGCAAAGATCATTAAGGGGTCATTTCCGGTCTGAAAGCCAAAAATTGTGAATAATATTAAAAAAGTCGCTGTCCTTACAAATTACATAGCAGAGTGAAGTCGTTAGCGCACATGCATTGTTACCAACCAGGGTCTTGGGTTGTCCAAAGTTTTGGCGTCAAAGGTCATTAAGGGGTTACTTCCAGTCAAAAACCAAAAATATTTATTTTTTTATCTCAAAATGTAAACATAGTAGAGTGAGATAACCTTCAGATTTGTAATTAATGTTACCCGATGTATGCAAGGTTTTTTTTATTTTGGGGGTCAAAGGTCATTTACAGCTCACTTTAGAAACCAATTCCTAACATCTGCAAAAGTGTATTATATCGATTGTAAATCCTGATAAAACTTTTCTTCGAAGTAAATGCAAGCCACTTTAATCAAAGAAATACTAGCTCTTGCAGACCCAAGGTTAGGGGCATTCATAGTGGCGTACGACAGGGTCTTCATACGAGCACAAAAACGAACCCCATATCCCACTATGCACAAAATTCTCCATTTCTTCCCAGGTGACGTCGAAACACTATCTGTGTAGACCTCATATGAAACATGATACAGGGGTCGTTGCGACACATTTTGGCTTTGGTGTTTATAGCTCTTGAATTGCGGGAGAAAAATGAATTTTATAGATTTTGCAACAGAAAATTAATATTCTTCTTGAATGACGCAAATCTATGTACACACAATGTGAAACTGGGGACAGTGGTCTTCTGGATTTAATTTTGTTAAAATTGGCCCGAGCATTTGGCACTAGTATCATTTTGTGTTGCCAGAAGAAGAAGACGAATACGACGAAAAAGACGACGATGACGAAGAGGAAGAAGGATGAGGAGGCGGAGGAGGAGGATGTACCGTTCAGTTTCAAGAAACGTCAAGATCCTAGACTGTCTCACAGTCTCTGCCCTGTCTCTGGGTTATTGAGTGCACTTGGTTAAAAGATGCTAAACTAAAAATTTGAAGACTTTTCAGCTTGCCACCCCATTGACATGCCGTCCTAATACCACGCCCTCTATTATACCAACCAACTTGTCCACAGAACGCGAATTGCACAGGGCTCCTGGAATTACACAAATCGGAAGGGTTGAAGAGTCTAGTGTAATTTCAGTCGCTTAAAAATTTCATCACCGTGAACCCGAGGGAGTGTCTATTAAGATCCCATTGTGTCATACGTCTCGCCTAACTTAACAATACGTTTGGCAAAGCCTAACTTAAAAGGGCCCTTGTCTGATCGCTAATAGCCTCGTCCCCAGAACCACAAATTTGACCGGAAGGGGTCACAAATTTGGTATCAGAAGAAAGCTACTATTTTCACATTTACCCAGATGAAACGGGCCCCAGATGTGATGAGGAAAATTCGTCATGGGTTAATGTTGCCTCCCCGTTAATTGAGTTTGATAATTACATTTACTTTATCCCATTAAACAATACAATTGAAATGTATCGGGCCGATTCTGCAATGTATCTATTTAACTGAATGTGGTATTGGTCAATCATCGCAGTCAGTCATTTTAAAGATAGGCAATTTGGTGACTCATGGAGTCAATATTTCTGAAGTGTACTCATGACTTTAAATTCCAATTATATTTTAACTAAAGTATGTTATGCTTCTTTGAAGTGGTACTGTATTCAATCAACCTAATAAAGTGAATCCGGTATTGTAGTCAAATGAATCATGGTCTATGTAATGTTTCCAAATAGTGGAATTAATCCAGCCTTCGTGCATATCTTGGGTTTATTTCCACGTGAGTTAAGTGCTTAGTTTTTTACCACAAATTAGACGTTTGGAAAGTCCCACGCCAATTACTGAATCTTATAAATGAACGAGAAAGCCAATTAATGTCAATTAAAGGGGGATGGCCCGATTTAAGGATATGAAGTTTTCGTCTTAATAGATTGGCCTTCACTCTAAAACCCCATCTGTAAAGTTTCGCGCCGATATTTCAATCCGTTTTGATGCGAGAGCTAAAAACGTGATTTGTAAGCCCCATAGAGTACTTTATAAAATTAATATTGGTCGACCAAAATGGGGCACATTTTCGCTCATAACTTCCAAACCAAACATGCTTTGGCTCTAAGATTTCACAGGGTAAATGAGAAAAATAGTAGCTTTCTTATGATACCAAAATGTTGACCACTTCCGGTAAAATCTGGGGCTTCTGGGGACGAGGCTATTAGCGATCGGGCCATGGACCTTTAAAACATCGGCTGTGGTAGGCATGTCACAATAGTCACTATTTCCCTGAAATACCATTCAAGCGAACACTGAAGGTTGGAAAGTGTTATTAACCCTCGTCTACCTGAGCCATTTTTTGTAACAAACTGCCGAAGAGTGTGTGTGTGTGTGTGTGGGGGGGGGGGGCTGTTACCACCCCCCGGTGATTTTCGTTACTGAGAATCCGATTCCTATAACTTGAGACCACACAATAGCTTAGAGTTTCTTCTTTCCATTGGTATAAAAAAGTACCAACATCCCCTTATGACGTCACTATGACGTCATAAGTTGAGGAAAATGGACATTTTGCCCTTTTACTGATTCAAACACAGCCTGTCATAAAAAATGTGCAAGTGAAAAGAGCCCTACTTGGCGATTAGAAAATACTGTTGTGGCATGATGCTTATGTCACCGTCAAGGGCGCGGTCTTAGCTTTCAAATACTATTTGTTCTGTTCAATTTGCCTATTTTAATCTCGAGATATGTTTAGTGCAAGCTTAGGCCCCGGACATTTGTTTCATTGCCGCCATATTGGATTTTTAATTGAAATGCAATAATTTTCCTAGATGTACTGCTTTTTAAAACAAGGGATAATTTTGTCTTCAATTTTTAAAGTCCTGTAATGTAATTGTTATACAATCATCTTTCATATAAGACATGTTACTTGCATGGCTTCGACATAGTTATCTTTTTCGACCAAAAATTGTTCCCTATTCCACACTGTGCTGGACGGTTTTGCTGACATGCAAACTTTATGACGTCATTCTGAAGTCATTCTAGCATGTTGGTACTCATTTGGTATCAATGGAAAGAGGAGGATCCTAGCTATCTTTTGGAATCAAAATCAAGTGTCTGTGATACTCATGTGTCGAGGGAATGGTTACCCCCCCCCCCTCCATCACTTTCAGATCACCCTGTTCTACCTATACCAAAATATTTGTTTTTGGATGAAAAGGAGCGGAAATGTCAGTTTGACATTACCCTAAATAATTTGACACCAAAAGGGTGGGTTTTAGCAACCCGGTAAAAACCTTAAGGGGCTGGTAACCCCCCCCCCCCCCACCTGAAGTGGGTGGTAACCCCCCCCCCCCCCTCCTTCGGTGGTACGATGTTTGAAACAAAGAAAACACCAAAACCACAACATTTTTTCCAATCTGATAAATATACTCGTAAGATTGGTAATTCAGACCTTCAAGAACTGCATTTTTATAGTAAAATTGGCTGTTAATTCGCTTATAGGACGTGTCCTTTTTAAAAAAAATCGACATAATGGCCTAAAGAATATTCAGACATAATGACAAGAACTCTTACTGAAACACGTCCCACAAGTTTGAAAACACTTGGATGTTTACATTCTGTAAAACAAGTAAAAACAGGAAAAGTGCCAAGGGGGGGTGGTAGTTCAGTGGCAAGTCTGGAAAAAGGATGCAGACAATTACTCCGCAGCATTTACCAAACTTGAAAAGCACTGTCCAGCAGCTCACAGACCATTGCTATTGTATATGGGCTATCCGGCTAACCCTTCACTTGCCAGATCAATATCTACTACAAGCCTAAAACCATCCTGAATCCTGTCTGAATGCCTTTTGAATTGTGTCACAAACATGCTAGATACACTGTAAATCTTGTCAGGGATGTCACCCTTGGTTTTCTTTCCAGAAATTGCACGAACTGCCACCTCCCCTCTGGAACTCTCCGTTTTGACTGTTTTACAGAAGATAAACATCCAAATTGTTTTTTCAAACGTGTGGAAGTGATTTCAGTAAGGGCCCCTTTTCATTATGGCTGAAATTTTATTATGCCATTATGTCGCTTTAATTACTGTGGTCTACCACATTTGAGACGTGTTTGTTCACCATTTCAAAAAGAAAAATTGACATAATGAAAAGGACCCTTACTGAAACCACTTCCAAGAGTTGACAAACAATTTGGATGTCACATTCTTTAAAACAGTAAAAAAGAAAGTTTGGGGGGGGGGGGGGGGAGTAGTTGTTGTGGCAATTTCTTGAACAAGGATGCTGACATTACTGCCAGCATTTACCAAACTTGAAAAGCATGCTGTCATCAGCTCACAGACCATTGCTATTGTATATGTGCTAATCCCGGCTGATCCATCTTTCACTTGCCAGATCAATATCTTACTACAAGCTTAAAGTACAATGCCTGAATCCCGGTGTAGAAGTAACCATTGTCCGGCGTACCATGTCCCGGGAACAATGGTGAACAATAGGGCAATCGATTCAGTTGACTCTTTACGCAACATTAGTTTCACGCTTTATTCCGTTATCGTCTTATGGAGCCCCGGACTATGGCTCCCCACCGACCTCTATCTGGCTTTCCCAACACACCACACCGGTCTGAATGCTGCATTGGTGTCCGCAAAACATGCTAGATACACTGTAAATTCTGTCAGGGATGTCAACACCTTGGTTTCTGTTCCAGAAATTGCCACAAACTGCCACCCCCCCCCCCCCACAAAAAAAAAAAAAAAAACTTCCTGTTTTTACTGTTTTTACAGAATGTAAACATCAAATTGTTTTCAAACTTGTGGAAGTGATTTCAGTAAGGGCCCTTTTCATTAATGTCAATTGTTTTCATGCCATTATGTCGATCCTTTAACCCTGTTACCGGTGGTTATCACCCCCTTCAAGTTTTTCAGCATTCGTACCCCGCCCCTCCGTAATGTAATTCACAATTGCAAAACAAATATCCACCAGGATATAGGTAAGTACAAGGTGATCCCAAAGTGATGGATGGGGCAACCAAACCCTCCTCAGGATAGAAGTACCAACACTCCTGGTAGAACGCAGGAATGTCACAGACACTTGATTTTGGTACTGGATAGCAAGGTTATTGATAGCAACGGTTTTCTATTGATATACCAAAATGAGTACCAATATGCTAATATTACGTCAGAAGACGTCATAAACTTCGCATGTCAGCCAACTGTCCAATGTAGAGCAGGAGCAGAATACCATAGGGGCCTTATTTAAGGAGTTTTTGTTTTACCCCCCCCCCCCCCACTACAGAAAGGTTTGACACATTTGTTAGTATGGACCCTCTATATCAATGTAGGTATATCAAGGTAGGTAGTACTCTCAAATTGTGGTATCACTTTTTCAATAGGGGCCAATTTAAGTTTACACCTTTTTAAAACTCCAATCATGTTTAAATGTACATGTCATAGTCCGTCTAGTCATAGGATTCCAAAAATGTATAGTTTGTACCACCTACGACAAATGGTTTTGGAGTTATAGGGTAAAAATGACAACAATGGTAAAAAAGGTCAATCTCAATTTGTACAGGGGTCAACATTAAAAGTTAATCTGATTATATTTTAAACACTTGCAAATTATTGCCTGAGGTAAGAGGACTCCTAAAAGGTATAGCTTTATTATGTTAAATGCTTACTTACGGAGATAAAGGTCAAAGAAGGTCAACACCAATTGGATTATGTTGCCCTATGACCTATTTTATCCCATAACATGGTAAGCTAGATGAACAACTTATTTCAATTTTACCAAGATTGGAGCAGCTTCTGATTTTGACCCCTGTACAAATAGAAATTGACCTTTTTACCAATTTAGCCATTTTTACCCTATAACTCCCAAAGCAATGGTCATAGATGGTACAAACTATACATTTTTGGAATCCTTATGACTAGACGGACAATATGGCATACATTTTCAACATGATTGTAGCATTTTAAAAATTTGACCCCTGTGTTAACTTAAACTGACCCCTATTGAAAAATGATACCACAATTTGAGAATACTACCTACCTAGCATTGATATAGAGGGTCCATACTAACTACCAAAGGTGTCAAACCTTTTCTGTAGTGAGGGGTAAACGATGATGTTTGACCTGGATCCCAGCTCCTCCCTTAACTGGGGCAAATCCAGTTCTTCATCCAAAAGGTTAGGAATATCCGATTTCCATGCGGTCTTTTGCTTTTGGCTCTACATGATGGGAAATGACTACATTTATCTACACAGAGCGTTTTTAGTGCTATAATGAAGTAAAATTGCAAAAATATTATGCAATTTCCACTCTATAGCCAACATTTTCTTACTTTTCTTAACCTATAACGTAAGAGTAACGTCATAATTTAAATGTTGGTACTTTAATTTGATATCAGTATAAAGAAGAAACTCAATGCCATCCTGTGGTAACACATCTATATAAATCGGATGTTCAATAAAGAAAATCAACCGGGCGGTAACCAACTCCCCTTTGGTTACAAAAATGGCTCAGGTAGACGACGAGGGTTAAATTAACTTTCACTGACGTAATGAGAAAAATGGTCACTAATAATGTAATGAAACAACTTTGATGGAGTAGATTTAGCTGAGATGAATATACTTAATATTAGTATATTAATTATGTATAATCAATTAAGGGTTAGCGGACTAGGATGTTAACCAGGTCACCCACCTTTACAGGGGCATTTCGTGATCCACAGCATCACCCCCCCCCCCATTTTCTCGTGGAATCTAGCGAACCATAAACAAAATGGGAGGTGTTAGGACCACAATATGCCCTTTAAGTACCCCCATTTATTTGTTCAGTTTGGCTGTTAACACAAAATGTCCCACGCTCTTAATTCTCTGAATGTAACGAGCACGAAAGCCGAAAAACAAATCTCAAACAAGGAGTAATAGTGCATATTTTCCGTTCAATAAAATTGAAAATGAAACTGTAAAACCAAAATCGATCGCATGATCAGGTAGTTTTCAAAATTTACGTCGGTTGACCTGAGGGTTGACGGACAAACGACCGAAAGAGAAAACCCATTCGTGGAGCTTAGAACCTATCACTCGCGACGCTCTTCATATTTGACATACAGTACCATACAGTTATACGTGTATAGGAAGAAGGCTTTATTCTGTCTCCGACCAACCGACTTAAAATATCAAAGTAAGTAATTCTTTGGATTGAGTCATTAATGTTTGCACTTTGATCGCATGGGTCAAGGTCTATGATTTGCACAAAAATTGATTTAAAAAATAACAGTAGTAGAATAGAATTGGTCACATTATTTCATATTTCATTTTCCAGCTGCAATATTTTAAGATGCATTTCAATATCCCATCCAAATTTATTACTTTACTACTGACTTGTGGAACACCAATATTCGATTCAGCTCTAAAAGAACATGGCATTCAATGTTATAATTTGTGAGTTTTCTAGCGAAACATATTGGTATATATAGAATGGGCACTTTTTAACACTTAAGTGATCCAAGGGATTTTCACTCCCGTTTAGTGTCCAAGGAGATTCCATGGACCCCAACGAAACCACTTTTCCGAAGGATTTTTGCACCAATTTACATTTTACATCCCAAATTTAATATTTAATAAGGACTTTCAAAACACGCAAAAATTGGGCAAAAAGACATCAAATTCTAATGAGCCTTGCGCTGACATCAAACACTTTAAAAACGTATTTTAAATCTACTCTAGACGACCTAAATTACATATATTGAACACAAAACTTGGAAGTTTTAGGCAATCCTGTATTTTTTACGGGTATTGCAAAATACACGTTATTTGCAATAGAGTTTGTACAGTAACAGTTTAGCAGCGTCCACGATAAAATTGTTTGTTTTCAGCACATAACGGGTTCATTATAATAAATAAATAAATATATAAATAAATAAATAAATAAACAATTTATTTATACCGCTGTTACTAGGATAAATCGGATTTTTCACATTCAAATTCAAATTAGTTTTATTCGCATTATCATTCAGCCAATACATTACCTAATGATACAATTGACATATTTTAAAGGAAAACAATAGTTATACATAATGTTGAAATGGCATAATATCAAATACAGGAGAGGCCATATTAAGTCTGGTGGACTTTGAGCATTACCCACCTAACAATGTAAAATGTTTAAGATTAATATTTAAATTACTGGACAGGATAGGACACGACAGGACAGAACAGCTCGATACAGGAAGAGGACATTGACAATTATTGTTTAACAAGATCAGGGGCAAAAGAACAAGATGAACGTGGCGAACCAGTCAAGAAATGATGAAAGAGAAGGATAAAAAGGTATTGCAATTATTGAGTGGTCAACTATAGAAATTGAAGGGGGAAAATGACTGATGACAGTTTTATGCTTAATAAGTTCCAATCTGATATCAATATAGGTATAATTTAAATATTTATTAATCAGTTCTTGTTTTAGATTAAATTTAAAAGTATTAATGGTTTTAGAGTTTATGATACTGTTACTAAGTGTGTTCCATATTTTGGGACCAGAGTATTTTACTGAGTACTTAATTAAGTTTGATGAGGGTTTTGTTGTGGTGTATTTGTTTGCATTTCTGGTGTTATAACATCGATGCCCTCTTAATGTTTCTACGTCCTAATCACTCATAAAAATCATTTAAAAATAAATTAACGTGATACATGTATCAGCTTCTGGAGGAGTTGAATGAATCATACCGTATGAAGGAACAGAAATCGGTGACCAAGTATTGTCTATATTTGTAGACCAGATATTTCACATCTTGAAAAAAGTCTTTCAACTAAAATTTGTCATTATCACTGGCTTTTACACCTCAAAGATACCACTTTATTTGATATAACAAAGAAATACTCTTTATATCATCATTTTCGGGAGTCATTTGCTTAGATGGCCGCTGTGCATTCAACACGATCAAATGGTAATCCGTGGATAAAAGCCGACTACTTGATTCAAAAGACTGCTGCTCGGCCTATACTTAACGGATTGGAATTACCTTTGCAGCAAATTGAAGACAATGACATTGGCTTTCCGATGACACCACATATGTTAAATATATGTTATTTAAGAATTCAAAATGCCGGATACAATAAACGTCAATTTTTTTACTCACCCTATATATATAAAGGGTATATAAAACATATAAACTGAGCATTTCGGTGAGATATTTTGACTTTATTTGTTATAGACCACTTCCTATAGCTACATCCTCGTTTTTATTCCACCAAATTTGATGGACCCTAACCGAAGATATTGTCAAGTGAACACAAAAGATAAAATACCACTTGGGGACAGTTAACTTGAAGGTCCAAGAAACTAAAGGTATAAGCCATGTAGCATAATTGTGAGCTTAAACTGTTTTCAGACAAAAGAATATTGTACAGATCAAAGTGAATGTATTATCACGCATTGAACTAATCAATATTTTATTTTTCAAACAGTGAAAGCGCCAGAAATTATGTTGTGGGGGAACCAGGGGACTCGATCTCAGGGGGACGATAATCATGGAATTCATGTAAATTGGGGGATTTGACTGCCGAAACTAATAGAACAGCCACATGTCCCTCTGTTGGGGGACAAATGTGGGACAATGCTCTAACGTGGAGGACAATTTACCCTTCCCCTACTTCCCACTACCTCCAAGATGCCAGGGAAGAACATAATGAAGAAAACCAGTGTTGAACAAAGATCAATAAAGAAAAGGATGGTTGGTGTTCAAAGGTCTCAGTTTACTTTCAACGAGGGTGTTTTATATTTCTACCTTCTACTGAAACCTGGAGTAAGGCTGAGACAACAAGACTGTTTGGAACTGAATTTCCCAATGCTACATGTATTCTATTACCAATTGTGACATTATAAGTTATAAATTATGTAATATCACAAGAAGCAGCACTTTATACTTATTTTTTATTTCAATTTTCAATAAAGAATGTCTTGAAGTTGATTTTCAATGGTTACTCTGTTGATTTCAGGATAGCTAAAACTGGCCCCAAAAGGTTTTTCAAGTGTCTCAGATAATTGGCGATAATTCCGGAACCAGACCCCCAAATTACACCAACTAAAAATCTCATGGAAGCTGGAACTTTCCTTAAAAAATCAGTTAACGCCCAGTTGAGATGAACTCAAGCTTTGGGCCAATAAATTAATCTTTGTTTGTATATTTTTTTTTGGGGGGGGAGGGGCAGTCTGTGTGTAGTTGGCACAAAAAGTATCTCGGCATGTCTTTCAATCAGTATTGTGCCAAAGTCCGATATTAAAGTTTTGAAGATAAACATTTTGTTACCTCGGGCTTGCTCTTTCATTTAACACCTACACCTCACTTGTAAAAAAAGCGTGCAAAAATGGCTGAGATATAACGCCTGAAAGACGTAAAACCCCAAAACCAAAAGTGTTTGGTGTTTCAAATGGGCACTGCAGTGTACGAACACGCTGACCTCAATCAATATCGCAAGTAGGCTTTCTCGCTCATTCAGGTGGAACCCTTTGGTGTAAAATCAATACACACGTTATTGGGTTGTAACACACAGTGACCATGGGAAAATCGAAAAAAACTGAACAAAACAGCCAAAACAACGACAAAACACAAACAAACAAAACAAATCGTGCATGCAAGATGTCAAATTCAATTCAAGTAAAATATCATAGCAATGCCACAAAAGTACGGACACACACCTTTTTCACTTGTCAGAGGGGTAAAATCTCGATTTTTTAGGCAGATTTTCCCGGTTGGAACTTGGAGGCAAATTTTCCTTGTTGAAGGCGAAAATTTCCTAGAGAGCAGCAGGCCGTACGCAGGATTTATTTATTTTATTTGGGGGGGGGGGGGGGGGGGGGGGGGGGTGCGGGACTTCGAAAAAGTGGACTTTTTTTTCGAAAAAATTGACCTTTTTGCCAAAAGTGGACCTAACCTAACCCTTTCTAAAAACGTCCTTTTTGGGACTTTTTTAACATTAAATCAACAAAAGTGGACTTTCTTGTCAAAATTTCTCTAAATGTTGACTTTTTATCAAAAAAAATCAGCAAAAAGTGGACCTTTTACCCCTTTTGTGGGATTTTGGGGGCACATCCGCACCCCCGCCCCCCCTGCTTAAGGGGCAGGAGCCGCAAAAAAAGGGCTGATTTGCATGATTTTCAAGATGCTACTCGCATATGAACTCCGATCTTTTTCTAAGTAACGTGATTATAAACTTAAAACAAACCATTACATTCTCATATGTATAATTTTGTTATTACGGCACGCATCAATGATTTCATATCGCGTTCATAAGATGAACCTCGATTCAAATATGCCTCGGGCCGGCGTTGGAGGCAAAAAAGCGGCAAACTTTTGCATGATAAAGCAGACCTTTTTGCAGATTGCCGGGTTGTTTTTTTTTGGGGGGGGGGGGCTGGCTACGCCCTGGGGACCAGTTTGGGAACCTGGTGGATTCAGAAGTGCCCGACCTTCCGACACCAATTTCCTCCAACCTGGACATTTCTAACACAGCACTATGTAAACTCTTTATAGCAAAGAAGACCATCCCAAGCCTAATTCATAACACTTTAGGATTGTATATAGTTACATGCGTTTAAATCCCTTAAGAGTATTTATCCTAGGTTCTGCTCACTAGGCTTTCCAGGATGTTAAACCGAGTCGCCTCTTAAAATTCAGCGTTTCCGCTACCACTGCATGAAACAAATAATGTATGGCCACTTTATGTGCAACATTATTCATAAAATGATTCATATCATGCAACATGATTCATATCATTGTCAATTTAAGAATTTAATTTAAAGCATCAGGGGAAATTTTAAATCAAACCCCATGGAAACTAAAGGAAACAAGTTATACTGCACATTACTTTTAAAGGAACCACCTTGTTTCGATATTCGAACCGTTCATTATTTAATTTATTTATATACCCAATGTAATATTGGCTACTGCGTTGTAATTAATATCATTTTTTTATGATCGAAATACAAGGTAAAAACTAGCCACATAGATATTCAAAACTTAGGCCAACGGTTTAAGCGGTATAAAAAAACTTCTTTCGAGGCACGTGGGGATAAGACTATACAAAAATGCCAAATGTCGAAATAAAATATTAACTATAGTTCTCGTGTCAAATTCGCTAAAAAATACTGTACTGTATGAAGGACCAGTTAGTTCTCTATGAATTGCCCATTACCCCAATCCCATTGGGTCACTAGATCCAAAGATACACTAAATTTGAAGTGAAAGGACGTAAATTCTAGTTTGCCACTTTCACTTGGATACGTTTAAATCTTGGTAGCAGTGGCGTAGGAGGTGGGGGCAGAGGGGGCAGAGTGCCCCCTTTGACAAAGTTTTTTGAGGGGAAATCGGGCAATAAAACATGATATTTATGTTTAAATCAGCCCCTTTTTTCGGATTATTTTGCCTCGAGCCGGGAAATGGTTTGTTGTGACAGGGACACTTGTTGCACACACCGGACATTGCCCGCCCGTGTCAGAACCACGGGCTGGCTACGCGCTGCTTGGTAGGTAGCGAATCATGTCATTGAAAAAACAACATTGGTTGTGGTGATAACTTTCAAGAAGTGTGAACAGATTAACATTGAATGCGTTATTTCAGGTCGCGCCTCTACTCAGCTCAGATTAAAGTTAATCGTTCACTGTTATGACCGTCTCGTAGCAGTCCAAGGTCAGAAAGACCTTTCCAACAAAAACAAACTGAGCCTTGTGCACAAGTGATTAAATTTACTACATAACACAGATTGTTAATACTTTGTAAATTTTCAAGAATGTTGGTTGACCAAAAACAACATTACAAAAATTAACACAAATTTAAGATGTTATAGTTTAATGCATAAACAAGAATGTCCACTAATCTTCACAAGAAGCATTGCAGTCCATCGATGATATGTCCTCACAGCGAAGACTCAAGAAATGACAGATGCAAAGGCACATATAAAATATGTCATGGTATATGCCATAAGAATCTTCTCAGTCCTGAAGATAATTTGGTCCAGTCGTTCCAAGACGACAAGGTTAAATACGTCGACTGACGACACGAAATTTCCGCAGTACATCAGTCAAGGATAATCACCACGATTTCTATCTGTCCACCAACTTTGGAATTCCTATTTGATTCACAGCAAATTTAGGCTTCAACGACGACCAGTAGAAAAATCTACCGAGCACTCTGCCCAATGGAATTGAAAATATAATAAATCCTGATCTGGTGGAGCATAAATCTTACATTATTGTAGATAAAACAACTAGCTATTAACCATACTGTATAGCTGACTACTACTGCTGACGAATCTTCTGGCCAAGTTTCCCTTTCTATATACACCAATATTCATAACGTTCCAAGTTCTTACACATAAACATTACAACAGCATCATGGATAAAACGTATAACCTTACACTGGTGGCCACTTGGAATGAACATAAAATTACATCACCGGAATCACATCACTTTCCATATATTATAACTCTATGGGGAATTACCTAGATTCTGCAATGTTTGATCTTAAAAGCATAAAAAGTTGACTCAGTTTCGACGTTTAGCATTCTTGGGGAATTCCCACCTTCATCTATTGTTGCAGATCAGTAAAAGTGTCTGCACCCTAGCACAAAAAACAAACAAACTAGGGGTATTCCCCTTTCTCTCTTTTTACAGTATTAATTCAATTCAGTGTACCTTTTCCGTGAGTATTAATCCTCTTTTCTGATAATTAGTTATTGATGGTGACAAATAATTATTTTAATACAAACATTTTGAGGGTAAATATAACAATCACCATTGAACATGCTTAAAGATGAGCTGATCCCAGTCTGGTAACCATCAACAGTTTCATAATTTCACCACTGAAAGAGCGGTGATTAAGTTGACATCTTTCACTCAGACTAGAAGCCACGTAGAAACCATTCGTTTTGTGTTCTCAGCATTTTTTATAATAGTCCGCTTACCAAATAAGACGATAATAATTGAAACAGTGGACAAAATAGGCAAGAACAGCAACAAACTCGGGCGAAACACTGGCAACAAAATACGAACTGACACTCCAAGGAAATCCGAGCCACAAGAAGGAATAACCTTACACTTGACGCTGACTCTATTAACTGTATCACAAGGATTGATCTAGGCTGGCATCTGTTACCACAGTGAGTACAAGGATGCACATCTTGCAAAATGATCTGGACTTTAAATGTATGCCAACCGTACTATCGCAAGTAAGTAAAGGCCATAACGTTAGTGCGCAAAGCGTTGCGAGAAAGTAGCAAACGTCGTTGCGACCATTTCGCAACTGCGTTGCGAAATCGCACCGGACAAAAACGCGTTGCGACGATCGGCCAAGCAAAAATCATGAGAATTCAGTTTGACGTATTTCAAAAATAGAGCCCACAACGCGTTGCTAGATACTTTGCAACGCGATTGCAAACCTTCCACAACGCGTGCGAGTTTCACAACGCGTTGCACGCTTCACAACGCGTTGCTAAGGTCACAAGCCATAAGGGTCTAACGTATTGACGCAACGCGGTTGGAGAAAAGTCACAACGCGTTTGCGATCATTCGGCAACGCGTTGGCGGACATTCGGCAACGCGTTGCGACCATTTCGGCAAAGCGTGCGACATTTTCAGCAAACCGTTGCGGTGTCGGCCAATCAAAATCATGAATTTCTGTGACGTAATTCAAAAGTTATAAATCTCCACAACGCGTTGTGCGACCCTTCATCAATAGCGTTGCAAGACCTTCACCCCCCCCCCCCCCCCCCCCCCCCCCCCAACGCGTGGCGGCAAAACGTTAGACCCTGTAATTGCATCACAAACGCGTGTGAAGTTTACAACGTGTTGTGAAGCTCGATCAACGCGTTGTGAAGGTTGCAAACGCTGTGTGAAGGCCATAAGGGTCATAACGATTGCCAGCAAACGCGTGTTGTGTGAGGAAAGTCACAACGCGTTGGACATTTCGGCAAAGCGTTGTTGCGACAATTCGGCCAACGCGGTGGAAATTACGGCAACGCGTTTTTTGCAGGGTGGTGGCCATCAAAATCATGAATCTTCTGTGAGCGTATTTCAAATATAAAGTCACAACGCGTTGCGGACCTTCACAAACGCGTTGCAAACCTTCACCACGCGGTTGTGAAAGTTACAACGTGTTGTGAAGATCGTAACGGCGTTGTGAAGGCTTGCAACGCGTGTGAAGGCCATAAGGGTCATAAGGTATAGCCGCAACGCGTGGGAATCTTATTTTTTGAAATGCGTCACATAAATGCATGATTGTGATTGGCCGTACGCCGCAACGTCCACGCGTTGCCAAATGTTGCAACGCGTTGCTACTTTCTTACAAACGGCGTGTGAGCGGGCCAATACGTTATGAAAACCTTATGGTGTGAATGGGTCGCAACGGCAGTTTGTGAAGTGTTCGCCAACGAGTTGGTGAAGGGCTGTTGCAACGCGATTTTGTGAGTTTCCACAACGCGGGCTAGGATACTTTGCAACGCGTTGTGGGTCTAATTTTTGAAATAAGTAACAGGAAAGATGATGCCTCATTTTGTAATTGGCCGACGTCGCAAACGCGTATGACTACTTTCTCGCAACGCGGTTTGCCGAAATGTCGCAGCGTTAGCGCGGCAATAGTTATGGCCTTTATGGATTGCCATAAACCGTCCCAATAGGTACAGCGGACGTACTATTACCCAGACAACTTCCCAACACAGAGAGTGGGAGTGGCCCAACCGTGAATTTTGACATGCTTTCGTAATTTGCTCTAGTTTATTTAAAATCATCCGCAAAATTAAGCAAAAAATAATTTCTGAATGTTGCACTTCTTGGTACACTCTTGTTCTGTCTTGAATACTTTGTTACATCATACATGGCATTGAAACAAAACACGGTGGTTAAATAAAATAGTAGACGTAATTCCTGTATGAGCCCACAAGATGAGGTTAGGTACAAAGGCGCTATTTTCTATGAGGATATAACTATGAATACATATGTATGATGATGTAGGATGGTTGGCTCCTTCTATTGAAGTGCTTTCTTTACTGGATTACATGGCCGTTTAGATGACTGATCTCTATGTGCTTGGTTTGGTAACAAGGGTTCCGTTCTAGGAGTCACTGACGGCCATATTGGTAATCCGAAAAGAATCCAAACAGGAAGTTAAGAGCCGGTCATTTACACAAGATGTGTTCCCTTTGAAATTTGGCTATAATAAGCGATATAACAGAGTACAGAATCAAGTCAATCCAGTGCGCTCAATGTATTTGAAGTTGCGAGCGTATGGGATGGCAAATGGCATGTTCCTTAAAAAGGGCATTCGAGATAACACTTCTGTTAAACAGGTGTCTCCGGTTGCTTCACTCATATAAGTTACTCTTGTTTAGCCAATACATTTTATCATTTAGTAGACATGAATGGGGCATGCTGTGTGGTTAATGTCCCAATTAATATTTTCCCGTATTACCAGAGTAATGTTTCATTACTCACTGGATATATGAGCCCGTATTACGTAATGCTTACACCAAGTATCAAGGTATCAAGGTATTTTTGGCGGATTTATCATTTAACCCACGTTTACCTAGGGGGTGTTGCGACTCTCCTCGAGTTTTTGCTCTCTGTGCAAAAGAATGCGTGATTGTGTCGCAAAATGAGATAATCGGGTTTACAACCTTTGCGCACGTATTAACGAAACAAATCCGACCACCACCTTGCACGTGGTAGAGTAAGCTGTCAAAGTTGAGAAATTGGTACACCATAAAATTGCTCTTACAGTAGAGGTTTTCACGTTATTGAGCTAAAACTTCCGGTAGACGTTTCATATAGAAGTCCCATGGTTGCAAATGAGGTAATACCTCATTTGCATCCATGGACTTCTATATGAAACGTCTACCAAACTTCCTTTGTATTTGGAGGTTTTCTTTCCTACTTTTGCCACAATCCGGTAAAAAATGATAGTTTGTGTGATTTTTAAATTTCCCTTTACTTTCATTTCAGTTCATTTTTTATTCTCACCACGTCTTCCGTGAATGTACAATCATATAGAAAATACAGTATAATAATAAAATAATCGATATATAATTGTGTAGATCAAAGGCAGATTGACATATATACAATTTATAATAATGAAGGCAATATGCTATCAATTTATAACATTACCTGATATAACATACTAGTACACTACAGAGTGTCTCAGAAAGAACGTTACCCTCCAGAAACGACCATTTTTGCTTACTTAATCAATTCTTATCCTTGTTTTAGCTTTATATAATGAAAATATGTACTTTTTGGAACATATGGTGAAAACAAGAAAGAAAACGGTGAAAAAATAACCAAACAATGACTATTTCCCTAAAAATGATACCAACCTACTTTGTCCACGGCTAGCAATAACAGAGAAACATGTACATTGCAATTCTGATGGATTTTAGCACACGTGAGTCCTCAGATTTAATTCATTTGTTCACATGTAGTGCCTAAAAAGCACCTGAAACATGCACTTAATTAATTTGTTCTTCAGAATTAAGTGACCTAAATCCCCTCATCCGTCTCCCATCATAATGCAAATATGAATTGGGTTAAAGCGCACTTTTCAAATAATAGCATTGGGCGTGACTCCTACAATGGCATATTCTACTGAACTAGTCTTGGGTGTTAAAGGACAATCGTTCATCGTGAATGGGTAAAAGTTTTTCCTCAAAGTAGGGTTCCCAGTAAGATGGCAATCAAGAGGAACAGAAAAAAAAAAAATCTGGAGCATGGCAAGACTCTAAAAAAAAAGGCGGCAAGGGAGAGAAAGAGAGATATGGTCGTCAAAGAACAGGACAATCAGCCGTAAATAATGCTGCATTGCATAGAGAACTGAACAATAAACTCTAGAACTTGGAATTTGAGAGCATAATTGGCCAGGAGGGTCTTAAACATTTTTTATGTTGGGGATATTTGCATCCATGGTTTCATCTGCTAATGTATCCGTGGACAAAGTAGGTTTGCATCATATTTAGGGAAATAGTAATTGTTTGGTTATTTTTTCACCGTTTTCTTTCTTGTTTTCACCATATGTTAAAAAAAAGTACATATTCATAATATAAGGCTAAAACAAGGATAAGATTTGATTAAGTAAGCAAAAATGGTCGTTTCTGGAGGGTAACGTTCTTTCTGAGACACCCTGGTAGTAAACATTTTAGAACGATTGTGAATGGTGTAATTATAGTAAATTATACAAAAGTAATTATAAGGGAGGAAGATGGGTGTGGGAGAGGCCATATTAAGATCATATGATCTTTAAGGTTGACCCCACCGAGTAAAACGATTTTTTTCGAAATTTTGCGAGGGAACTGCGCATTATATGACATCATAGAAACAAGGTGCTGGGAATGTTGGTACTCATTTTGGATAGAGGATACGCATAGCTATCCATTGATACCAAAATCAGGGGGTTTGATATGGAAATTGTAAGACTGAGGAGTTGCAACCCCCCTCCCGTGGTTAGACGTGTTACAAAAATAGCCCGAGGGTTAAAGGGTGGCATAACAATTTTTTTTTACTTAGAAAATCTCTTTTTAACAATTCAACCACTAGCGGATGACCATACACATGTGTGGAATTTTACATGGGCCACTTGGACTTGGGACCACTTTGGGCCCAAAAAGAGGTCTTGTGTGCGAATTTCAAATTTGTCCCCAAAAAAGGGAAGGTTTGCCTGAATGAATGAATGAAAGTGGTAAAAAATTAAAAAAAAAATATGGGGTCTTGGGGGTACCAGACCTTAACATACGCGCAATTACGTTACCTCCAAGATGACATTTGTCCTCCCTGAGGCAGGGGGCATCTACTTTAAGCTTGTGAATGTTTGATAATAAGGTTTATTGTATATTTGTTTGTTTTTTGCCTGTTTTCTTTTCATTGACATAGGTCCTGATTTTCATAGCTCAAGGCGATTCAAGTCATTTTCTTCCACGGCCGGATTGACTTACCAGTCCGCCTCCTGAATTCAACATGACAGAAGTATTTGTGATATTCAACTTTTGATTACAATTCCAGCAAAAACGTGGTTATAGCGTGCACATTGTAAGAGCATAGCACATGACCTTGACCTACGTTTACGCCTTGTACACCTCATGAGATTCAGTGAGTAGTTACATTCAACTTTTCCCCGGTGATCAACATAATATTCTCACTGTGCTTGCTCAACCCAAAGGGAACATTTGGATTTCCCAATAGGGTCCTTACACGGAAGATAAATTATTAAATTGGGTTTGTTGCCCTCAGATCGATAATTTGAAATATTGGATTGGGTTTGACGTTGTGTGAATGAGGTTAATACATGGATATTTCATTTCATCTCGTGAAATATAAGAGATCAATGAACTTGCATTCGGCTTGTTGCTCGTATGACACGTAACTCACCATGCGAGTTTGGGCCATTATTCGCGACAATCCAATCGCCGCGTGAAATGATTTCTGAGATTTTCCTCGATCAAAAAGTAATATAGATATTAAATGCAACAATGTGGTATAACCCCGGGGGGGGGGGGCTAGTTGTATTCAAAGGTAGATATTATGCGTGAACATGGGCTTCCGAAATGCACCCTAAACAAGTATTTCCACCGACTAAAAACATACCCTAAAACAGCATTTTTGTCGTTTTTTGTTACCATAAAAAGTATTTTGGTCCAGTCAAACAAGTATAATTAAGAATGGTGTTGCTATATACCTTATTATCTGGTTTGCTCATGTTGCTTACTTCCCAAATTACAATATTTTGGACGACGTACACCACAATTTCAAGGTTACGAAAAAAACATACCCCTTTTTCCATATTTTGCTGTTTTTGACACCTAATCAATGTACGCGCGTACATTGCCTGTTTGGAAAAAAAGAGACCCTTTTTACGCGTTTTCTTGGTCACGAATAATATCAACCTTTGAATACGAGTGGCCCCCGGGGTCTATACTTGTACTAAACACAGTCAGTACATAGGCATCAAAAGGTTTATCACTAAAGTTTATCCCTATCCCTAAAAAATAGACAAAGTGCTCAAAGATGAAATTATTTTAAAAACATGATCTCAAATCGACAATTTTATTTATAATAATAATTTGACAGACAGACGGGGGTTTAAGTGGGGCAATAAAAAACTAGCAAGTGGGTGGTAACCACTACCCCTAATATCATTTAAAGAGTTGCATTTTTCAAGACAACACATATCGATTTACTATTTCGATTCAAACGGTTAGGGTTACCAAGTATACTAACGAGGGAGTGGGGATCTCATGCCCATAAGTTTTCGCAAGCTCACCATTTGTGTATTTTGCTCGAGGTGGCTTGAACGATACACCTTTCTTCAGAGAATTACTTAAGGGTATACTATTCTCTTGCAACCATTTCTGTATTTCCGATTTTTTAATGTTGCACCTTGATTGTTGTCCTGGCTTTTCCAAGCATTTCGCAAATTGACATGAGTCAGTTTATCATAAAAGTCTCCTGTTTTCTTAGATATAAATTTAAAGGATGAATCTAGCATTAGCAAGGAGGCATTCGTCCCTTGGCTAAATCGCAGCCACTTTAAACACTCTTGTCCCTCCTGCGCATTCAGGATTTAATGGTTGTATTAATCCAAGTTTCAACATCACGATATATCTTTTTTACGGTTCCTGTTTCACTGTTTTCCTTCATAATTCTATCTTATTTTCTTACCTCTGAATTTCCCGTCCGCCACGTTCTTAAATTTTAAATTTAGTTGTCTATGAATGTGCCACAATGTAGTTCTGTCACCAGTAAAATATTTAATCTTTATACTGCATTTGTAATCCATGTACCATTTTGACGAAGTCGGTAGACATGTGTCCTTCACTAAATCCTATACATGGACTTCTTAGATACTTACTTCATCACCTCTGAAAATGTTTTTCTTGAATTACCGCTCTGTTGGAATGTTGACTACAACATACTTTTAAAATAAATTTTCCAAAATCATGTCATTGTTTTCCTCGGTACCTCGTTGAAAATCTTCCTCTGAGAACATCCCCATGAGAGTATACTACAGGGTTAACTCGATTGATGCTATGGTCATGTCAATATAAAGTCCAGAAACATGAGTCAAAATTAACGTCTAAGTATGACCTTGTCAGTAATAATTACAAGGTTATCTTAATGCAAATCAGAAGCTTGAAAGAGTTCAAATTTCCGACTGCTTCAGCAAGAAGGATCGCTTTCTAATGTGCCACAATGTAGTTTTGTCACCAGTAAAGTACAAGTAATTTCTGACAACAGCGAGCAATTTATTCAAAGTAGTAATTCCTTCCTCTGAGATTTCGCTCGTCTTCTTATTACTTTCACTGCGGAAGCTTGAAAAACTGCAAATTTCTTAATGCTTCCGCAAAGAGGATTCGGCTTTCCTATTGTGATCTTGGTTGGCTTAGGTCTGGCAATTTAGGTAATTTTAGTCTTATTCTTCTATATAGTATGTTCTATGCTTACTGTAACATAACGCGTCGTGCAGCTACTAATAATGCGATCTTTCCTTCCCTCCCCTTAATCTTCAGACGAAACGTTTAGTTACCACACTCTAATGCAGGATTATTGTACTATCACCTTGTATATTAAGCGTTCAGTTCTTTACTTCTGCACAAATTTCAATTAAATAAGTAATTACCACATCTTGTGTTGGAATTGTAATTAGACAATCGCGTTGACATGACACAGTTTTCAAACCTTTCACACAAGCTTCAACAATTCAATACTTAGGGTTTGTGCAGTTGTTTTTTATCAACGTATGTCTTTGATCCGATATATGAGACTATAAAACCATACTGTTTGGAATACTTTGCAATATCTGATTTGTTTTTTTTGACTCAATTGATTATTTATAACCATTTAATCCGACGTAAAAACAATCTAGCAAGTAAACTTGCGCGATCACCTGGCAGATGGCAGTATACACAAGGTGGTTCGTTGGCACAGTTTTCAGTTGCCGGGCATCAAAATTCAATAAATTGTTCTCATGGAATAATATCTAGAAATGTAGCAGTTTCTGAAAAATGAAAGCCTAACCATAGGGGGAAATGACCGCAGATAACCATTGACCTTGGTGTGTGACCTTTGACCTCAACAACATATGAAGGAACCCATATTGCACCTTCGACCCAAGTTAGGTTGTAATCGGACTTCAACTTTTCAAAGACGACCAGAAACACAAAAACTAACCAAACTGGAACATGACCTCAGTTGACCTTTGACCTTGGTCCATGACCTCTGACATCATCCACATATAAAGGAACCCCTATTGCACCTTCACCCCAAGTCTGGTTTAAATCGGACTTAAACTTTTCGAAGGAGACGCGAAAAACGCAAACCTAACCAAAACCTAACCAAACTGGAACATGAACTCAGATGACCTTTGACCTTGGTCCATGACCTCTGACATCATCCACATATGAAGGAACCCCTATTGCACCTTCACCCCAAGTCTGGTTTAAATCGGACTTAAACTTTTCGAAGGAGACGCGAAAAACGAAAACCTAACCAAACTGGAACACACACACACACACACACATACGAAAACCTAACCAAACTGGAACACACACACATACACATACATACGGACATGCGCACCCTCGTAATATCCCCTCTGCTTTTCAAGCCAGGGGGATAATAATGGAACTGCACCAATGCTCAACAGAAGATTCTTTAATGTGTTTGATTTAGGAAGTTAGCTTGACGGTTAAGAAATTTTAGTGGAAAATAAGCTTTTGGATGACATCACTCGCAATCATTTCCCAGGACACAAATTGATTAATGTTCGTTTACACTAATGACCTCGACAGTATCTTGGCATCTGATGATTTGATTCATACATTCAACTTTAAATTCCTCAACTAACTATGTTTTACGCATTCGTTCAAAACCTTGAACTTTGTTCTGCCAAGGTGCTATGATATGTTTGTTTACAAGCCAGTCATTATAATGATTACATAATTGAATCGTAATTGCCCATTTGTTTACATATGTGGTTAAATCAGTGCGATTCAACACATGCTTTGTATACATACACCATCAATGATCTATACTGATGACAATATCACTAACGTAACAGAGAAAGGGCAGTGGTTCAAAACACTGCAGGACCTTTTTCCCAAATGTGGACCTTTTCACAATAGAGGGGGTGTAAATTTGGAAAAAGTGGACCTTTTCGCCCAAATTTTGCCCTTTTGTGACCAAAAAAAGCCTTAAACCCCTATTTTTTTCTAGCTCGCTTCGCTCGCACACATCATTTTTGTGGACCTTTTTGGAATTTTGGAGATTTGGGTTGGTACATCGCACTCCTCGCGCCCCCCCCCCCCCCCCCCCCGGCTACGGCCCTGGTTTATCGGTGAGTTTTTGGTGATTTTTAGAAAGGTAGCCCCCATTCTTCAAAGGTTTTGCGATTGCTTTTATTTGGATTAAGTTTCAGAAGCTCTTTGTTAACAAACTTCTTACCAAGAGAGACCAGTTTCAATGTTCTGGAAACTGCATTTCTCGTACGATAAAATCTTTGAATTCTGAAGAGCTTTTCAGTACACGTTGGTATATTTAGGAGGTTTTTGAACAATGGTACGAGCCTTGTTGAAATCACTTATAATTGGCTATAAGTCGTAACATAGTGCTGGAAGCCAATACAATCTGGTTACGTTCTTTGATATGTTGCTGCGATGGGTGGAATTCATTGCAACTCTGTTTTACGTGTTGCCAATCAATTGTCCGTTCTTAACCGGTTTGACATCTCAATGTATAATCTAAATGTAAATTCCAAAATATAATGTAACTGCCTATTCATCCTTTACACCACATTATATCGTCGGGTGTATTACATAGTGACGGATGTTAAACAAAATACGAATTTTTGTTTCTGAGAAAATCGCATTAAATTGAAAAATCGCGAACTCTAGAGTCCGTACACATCCCCACATACGATTCAAACAATCAAATCCGATTAAGAAACGAAATCAACAACTGAAAATTTATTTTAGCTAATATTCTTGAATTCTTACTTGATTAAATGGATGTAATACATTGGAAAAGTTAACCGTCATATCCGTCACACGAAAAAAATACGCAAACGGCGATTTTGTTCATGACTTATAGTAGATTCAACCCATCGTGTCACCTCTAGTACTTTTCTGAAGGTATGGGCATTGAATGAGGGGATGTGCAGTGGGTGGAAATTAAATTTCCACGCTAAATCTATTCAAACACGCAGTTCGATAGCAGAGAAAGATCAATTTAATGCTTCATGAAAGCATTCAAGTCAACTCAAGCGCATTTACAGCTATATTAACTCTCAAAACATTCTAACTAATCGCATTTGCTTCAGTGGTATTCATTGTGACAGGTGAGTTGAATGTTACTGACTTTTGAGCGCCTGTGTTTTGGATACGAAGGAACACAGAACTCTTTGCATTCTCTGTAAAATGATGTTAACATGAAAGGCCTGATTATCTTAGTTCGTGCATGAAACAGGTGAATCGGACCACATGTTTTCTTTTTCTTCCTCCTCTCCCAACTAATCGACGCTGTCCAAAACTTTTCCTCTGGTGACACGATGGGTTGTATCTACTATAGTGACGGATGTTGAATTTTCCCTATACTAAAGCGTTATTCAGGATCCGTCATTATGGAAAACATCAATCGGCGTTTTCTGAACATCCGTCAAACCAACGTCCGTCATCGCGAATCTGCTCAATTTGGTTTATTACATAATGACGGATGTTGAGTGGATTGCCGCGATTCACCGCTTTGAACTGTGAATATAATATAAATTTCTACTAATATCGATAATTATAAATTAATTACATATTTTGCCTGTGTCAGTTATAAATTTATGATGAAAATATTTACTAACAAAAGTATTTAAAAAGCCTTGGTGGGAAATCAAGTATACACTTCTTTGACAGAGGGTTCAACATCCGTCACTATGTAATACACCAAAGTCTTATGCAACATACGTCAAAATGTTAAAATTTCTAATTAAGATTATTAATTATGGAAGTACTTGCAAGGTTCGGCACTTGCCATGTTTGAAGATTTTGGTATTTAGTACCATTTCCCTTAATTTCGTAAAAATGATAAAAATTCAACATCCGTCACTATGTAATATACATCAATGTGACCAGTAAAATTATTATTATATCAGTTTGTACTGCAAAATTGTATTTTAGAAAAAAATGTATGGCTCAGTGCTGAGACAAATATATCGCATAATGGATGTACATTTGTCTTAAGTGCAACGACTCATGCAGCAACATTGTTAAAAACTTGAGTATAAATTACATTTACAATATGCTCATTCACCAAGGACAAAGTTCAGTGGGTTGTACTTGTACATGCATTGACATGAACTGACCTTGTGTGATATGGGTATCATATATCATACCCAAAAACCAGGGGTGTATTTTCTAAATACATTGGTGAATGAAAGCTACTGAACTGTGCCAAGGTAATTGAGATTCTACTAGCTCATAGTGTATTTTCAAGAAATCCTGACGAGCAGTATACAGAGCGGTATGAGTAATTTTGCTACTAACGGAAGCAAATAACATAGCTAATGAAATGTTTGACAGATTTAATTACATCTTCGTGATTTAATCAATTACCTTCAGTGACCCTGCACTACATTAGATCTCTATTCGCTGTTCATCCTAAGGCGACCCCATTTATTGCATTATTGGTTATTCGCTTTGTATTAGGCATGCCTATATTGCTTAAAGGGGCATTTCGTGATCCACAGCTTCGTCCCCCCGACTTACCTAAAAAAGTTGAGATTTTCATATCATCTGAACCGTTAACATTAGTAATCCATGTGTGCCAAATCTTACGTGCAAATTCGGTCGTGTGTGTAAGAAATTCGCAATTTTGTATTTTCTGTCTGTAAACGGACAGAAATTAAAGCACAGTGGTATATGGGCAGTTGCGTAACCAGCGGGGGAGGGGGTGGGGGAGGGGGAAGGGGGGCGCAGGTCCCCCTGCTCAGAAGCCGAGCTCCCCCGCCAGATCACCCCCCCCCCCCGCCAGGCCCACCCCCCTGGACCGTTTGTACATGTCTCATGGGGAAGTGAAAGAGGACCCAAATTTGCCCCCTCAGAAAATTCCTCGGCACCCCTTTTTCCCCCCATTTTGCAAAGGTCTGGTTATGCCACTGCCTATGGGACCGTGGGAAATGTGCATTTGCTCATAACACAGAACCGCAAAGTCGGGATCAGCTAAAAAGTTGTGAATGAGCTTGTCTCAAGGATATCTAGTGAACAATGAGTAAAACAGAAGGTGCTGGAATCACGAAATTCACCTTTAAGACTGAAAAACTATAATACTATGCATCGACCAACGTTTAGGTAAGTCGGAGGGACGAGGCTGTAGAACGCGGAATGCCCCTTTACGAAGAAGATGCAATTGAAGCGTAATGACTCCTCAAATGGACCCTCGATTTCATTTTGACCTTAAACCTCTGAAAAAAAAACTACACACACAACCAACTCCTCAAGGATTATTCTGAACAAATCATCCATCTTTATATGTTAACAAAAATAATTTATCAAGAATTTCCTTAAATAATCCTAAAGTGATCTTTTCCCTGAATAACCCTACATTCTGATAAAATCTAGTAAATACCCAAGTATTTACATGGAAGAAGACAAAATAACATTAAATGAACGCAGGTGAGCTTTTACCTCAAATTACTGAATACCCAAAGCTCTCCACACAATGATCATCTCCACCAACTTGAAATGTGACTAAAGATTGTAGAAGACGAAGCATTTAGAAAGTACGGGCGGATAAATAGACGATCAACACAAATATACAGACAGATACAAACCTCAACAGGGAGAACATAAATGCAGGAATATTTCAATCGAACAATTCAAATTCTTCAATAACTACACTTTAACATTAAAAACGAATGTCAATTAAATAAATCTTAATTACTTACTTAATGTACAATGTTCCTCTGCTTTCAAGATACTAGTTAGCTGAGAACCATTCCCTCTACAAATACTTTCTGCTTCGGTGAAGTTTCGTCTGTCGTCAAGGTTAATTAAATAGCAATTATTACCACGCTGAATCCAACCAGAATCGCAGAGCGGTTCGAGTTCATCTGTAAAATTGTAAACATATTCATTCAAAGCCTGATCGACAAGCATAGAAAATAAAAATTAAAAATAAAATAAAGAAATCAATTAAAAAATAATAAAATAATTACACAGACATGGCATTTTTGGAAGAAATGACGGAGCGTAAAACTAAATCAGTAACGTATTAGGCAAAGTAGTTAGCCATGGATATGGGAATCTCCCGATCTCTCATCTAGAGTACCTTTTCACACCTCCATTAATATCAAAATCGCTACGACCTTGGTCATCTAACCATGCCAACTCTCATTCATTCCAAAACTCGGCAAAAGGGGCATTACACTTCCGTTTAAAGTTGTTTTGCAACATGTACTAAGTAGTTGAAAGACTGCATCAGTTACTCCTTTGCCCCACGAAAATCCCGTAACTTAGTAAAAAGGTAGTAAAAAAACTTCTCCGGGCGAATTTGGGCGATTTCAAGCGATCCAAAACACACTTTGTGAAATTGTACCCATAACTATATCAACAGTGCAAGTTTTCTTCGGCCCAACCCTTCCAAACAGTGTTTAAATATCGTTTTTAAAATAGATTGAGTAGATACTCGGCAAAATCAAGTCTTGCCATAACTCATGGATAATAATAAATAATCTATACTACTATAAAATGAGATCAGCATGATGATGAGATACCAAATTATCTTATAATTTTACCAATCGGATGAGTATATAGTACAAACATTGACGGCCATATAATTGACCCTTGTGGTAGACCAAAGTCATTTCATGAGGCTCAGAGACCACACCATTAATACACACTCTTGTGGTTCGGCCAGACAAATATGACTGGACCCATTCTAACACAGTAGTTTGAACACCTATTTCATTAGCCAACCTCCTTAGCAGCACTTGATGATTAACAGTGTCAAATGCACTGCCCAGATCCAACAACACTAAAACACCCCTTGATGGTTACTCATACATTTCATGATATAATCCTTAACCCTATACACGGCAGTTTATAGTCCGACTGACAGACCTCTCCAAGATCATTGTTTTCAATGAACCTATTGATGTAATCATGTGCAAATTTTTCAGTGACCTTCGAAACAAAAGGAATATTTTAAATAGGTCTATAGTTCTCATATTCATTAGTTCAAGAGACTGTTTCTTGATGATGGGGGGGGGGTATAATAGAATGTTTTAAAGACTCGGGAAAAATATCAGTACTCAAAGACCTGTATAACAGGAACAAACACACGGTTTGTTTTAAGAACCACTTTAGAACAGGGTCCAAAAGGTAGGACTCGGCAGGTGACTTAGTGACATTATTCAGAACAGCCTCATCACACCTATAATCAAACTTATCAAGGATACATAAAAGTAAACTCTGATGGAAGGTTTCACTTTCAGCACATGTTTGGATACTTCCTAGACCCTGATAAATCTTTTGAGAATTGTCTTTGAGATGACAAGCAAATTCAATATGCAGCTGTTTTGGCGATTCGTGTGGAGGCCGAAACTTTTTTGTGTTCTTATTAAGGAAAACATTGATCTTTTTGAACACACCCTTAGGGTCAGAGGACTGAATCTCATTTCTGTAATAGGCTGTTGTATTGATCTTTTTTATCATATCATTTATATACAACCTTCCTCTGTTCTACATATAACTAGTGAACTGTTTCAAGTTTATTTTCTTCGCCACTTCCTCTCATACCATGGTTGACGTGGCCTAACTTTACGTACAGGTATCTTGAGAGGAGCATGATTATCCAATGCACACTTAATAGCCTTAACATACAGTTTTATTATTAATAATACCGACATTTTATGTAGCGTTCAGACATCACATGTTGGAAGTTACCGTGCCAAAACTGGGGTCGTCGCCCCTTTAACAACATTGATGTGATTGCTTGAGACATCCAGCAGGATCCATCTGACATCCCCAACTTAATGACAAACAGGGACATTTGGCATCTCGGCAGCATCTTGGCTACGGCCGTTAGATATAGATATAGCGCCGAAGTATTCAAAGCGCTGTTGCCAATTATTATTACACTGCCATCAGGAAATCGTCAAAAATCATTTCGCTTCATCATGGACGGCAGCCGGCCAAGCGCATATCCCTACCAGCACTTAAGATTGTAATATTCCCCATAACAACTCCCCAGATTTTGCGTGGGTCAACGATGCACTAGACATTAAGTATCTTGCCCAGGAACATAGCGGGGCTCGAACTTACGATTTACAATGGTTTTATGATCATAAGTCATGCACTTTATCCGTTGCACCACACGTGCTCTCAGCACCAACATATTCCAATTCTTCCTCTAGCTAGTGAATCCAGCATTGGTTGTGTTTACATGTCACGTTGAAAGATCACGGAATCTATTTTAGACCCATTTGGTTATTTAATTTTCTTCAGTAATGAAAATAATTTCACAGATGTTAGGAACAGACAACACTAACGCCGAAGATGATACTCGGCCAAAGGAGGCGGTAGCTGTGCGCGGGACAAGGTAAGGATTAAATTATTTTAGGAGGCGGGCAGATCTCGTACCATTTACAAAGGTGGCGCACCCCTGAGAAGTACATAATTTTTCTGTAATAAATTGTCTAAAATCATAAAGATCAGTTCTCCGTGTGTTCGCACGTCTAGTGTGTGAAATATTCTTGAAAATGAACATCTCATTTCCCCCTGAATATTATTGACCAACGGTAAGTTTGTATGAAGGAGCAAAGACAAGAGTCTGAGTTGTCTGAGGAGTTTAAGTTGAAGGTGGTTCTGTACTCTCGCCATTGATGTTTGCAATGTTGTTTGAAAACTGTGATTCAACATCTTGGTGCAGAACCAAGATCCATAACTTATTGTTGGACTTCCTTTCTATTCAATTTATTCAAGTTTTTAGAAAAAAAAAGTGAAGGTATCCAGCGACCTATGTGCAATACAATGCAACATGGTAATCATAGTATCATTTTTAAAAATACTGCTTTTGGAAATAATCTTAGCCATATTCGGCACCGGTTTACTAGTATTTCATATGAGTCGATGAATGCCAATGATTTTCGATATCTGCTAATAACGCTGCCAATTAAGTTACGCGGCAAGTTACGGGTTTGGTTCTTCACAAAGATGTTAAATCACAGTCTTCCAAATAACTTTTCTTTCATGACTTTATTTTTATCTTCGTTTTCTTTTCGAGCAAATGATGAAATATACGGACAAAGCTATTGAACTCCCAGTAGAAGCCCGAGTTTTACTTTATTTGTGAACGAGGACAGCTCAATTTAAATCGGGCGGTGATAACATCTGAAAGCTTTTCAACTTCATGGAAAATATCAGTGTACACACACACACTCTAGAAGCTCAATGTTTCTTTATCCGTGAAAGAGTACAGGTAATTTGTGTTACACATGATGAAAACATGAGCTTAAATCTAAATCGGGGCGGTGAAATAACACCTAAAATCTTTCAGCTGTATGGATAATAACAAGAGGAGGTATGATGCTCTTCCCACATTGCATTTCTTCCAATACAATTTTGCACTGGTTGCCACATGAAAAACTATTTTTACTTAATGCATACTGTTTTTTTAAAACTACGAATAAAAAAGACACTTCGTGACTATACCATTATTTAATAATAATTAAACCATATGTCATCTACGTACCTTCGTCGTGTCTGCAGGTACGTTGAGATCGCCCAATATAGCAATACTCCCACCTCGTCCGTGGGTCCGTTGTGTAACACCATGGGCTCTCCGCGCCGCAGCTGTCGTTCGTATGAGGGTTTCGGCAATAATTGTGATCCCCCAGACCACTGTTAGGAAACAACTCCGGCGTGTAATGGCGAATGTGGGGATAATCACTTGTCCATGCTTGACATAATTTTCCCTTTTTAGTGAAAAATTGGTAGCCACGATAATCTGTGCCTCTGATGTCCGTATAACATTCCACGGATGCCTCTAAATAAAATACAAATGTATAGAGCAAAGATATAGAATATATAATTATATTTTATATACATACATACATACATACATACATACATACATACATACATACATACATACATACATACACACATACCTACATACATACACACACACACACACACACACACACACATACATACATACATATCTAAACTAAAAAAGACAGACTTGATCACATGACCATAAAATCAATGGTCATCAGTCATGCAATTTAGTGATCAATAGTCGTGAATCGTGCAAATCGTTGATTAACAGAGATCATTATGCATGGCATTTTCACAATGTTGTTTTCCAACTTAACTTTTCCCAATGAGGGTATTGGAAAGCTTGTAATATTGCCAATTTTGTCATCAAGTCCAATATCCCATAATACAGCTTTTTTTTTTTTTTTTTTTTAATAAAATACAAATGTATAGAGCAAAGATATAGAATATATAATTATATTTTATATACATACATACATACATACATACATACATACATACATACATACATACATACATACATACATACACACATACCTACATACATACACACACACACACACACACACACACACATACATACATACATATCTAAACTAAAAAAGACAGACTTGATCACATGACCATAAAATCAATGGTCATCAGTCATGCAATTTAGTGATCAATAGTCGTGAATCGTGCAAATCGTTGATCAACAGAGATCATTATGCATGGCATTTTCACAATGTTGTTTTCCAACTTAACTTTTCCCAATGAGGGTATTGGAAAGCTTGTAATATTGCCAATTTTGTCATCAAGTCCAATATCCCATAATACAGCCTGTCAAATTATCTCAAGTAACACAGTTGAATGTAACTGCGTTTTGGCTTCGCACAATGTGTACCTGCAGTCGAACCAGCTGTTTGTGGGTAAAGTGGATCAATCGTTTAGATGCCAATATACAGTCAAAATTAATAAGTCCCCACTGACAACGGTCCATTTTTCTGGAAAAGTTTTGGTTCTTTAACCTGTTACAAAGATAAAATGTACCCTGATTGTTAAACGATTGAATTTGCAAAAAAGCACACACAATTACCTTCTTCCCTGAAATGACGGTAATTATTAAATTCGATGACGAATTAAAAATGACACTTTCGAGTATTGGGGATTTTACAATAGAGAAAATCCCGGATAGAAGTACCGACATGTCTTGTCAAACAGAATACCACAGACACTCGATTTTGGTGCCAATGCCTGCAAAAATATCGTGTAGATTAAACACCGAGGGTGTTGATTTTTTCACACCAAGCCGGGGTTTTGTTTGTTAAAACTTACAACCAAAATGGGTGTTATATTGACACTAATTTTGGTGTTACAACAATATATGCCATCACACTTCTTGTGTTATCTTACACCAATGTGGTGTTAATTATGTATTGAACACGTTCCTGGTGTTAAATTGACATTGACACAACTGTTTATTAACACCCTTCCTTTGGTGTAAATGGACACCATTGGTGGTAATGTAAACACCTCCTGGTTGTCCCCAGAAATACCCTCTTTGGTGTTAATTAACACCAATGTTGTTTCTGTTATCGGCTGTAACAAATCTACACGTTAGTAAGAAAATGTTTGCTGTTCTATTGTTTGTTTCGATATTATTTGCTTACTTCTAGCATACATAAGCCAACCAAGAGACCACAAAAATGCATATCCAAAATATTGCAGCAAACCAAGCGGTGTTAAATTCTAAACTTTAACACCAAAATTGAACACTAACATCTTAACACCGACCCTGTTGTTTCATTTCACACCGAAGTTTTTTGCATTGTGATATTGCTTTTTCCATTGCTACCAAAAATGAGTAACCAAACCATCCCAGATTACGTGTGAAGGGCGTTATAAAGTTCACATGTCAGGAAGGGAGGGAAGGGAGGGAAGGGCGGGAGGGAGGGGGAAGGGAGGGAGGGAGGGAGGGAGGGAGGGAGGAAGGGTTGGTTAAGGGAGGGAAGGGAGGGAGGGGAAGGGATGTAGGAGTGATGGAGTTGGGGAGTGAGTGAGGGATGCGGGATGGACCTATTCAGACGGTGCAAATATTAAGGGGTAACCAGAAAAAACGACGGTGGGGTTGAGATCGGGGAATGAAAAGAAGTTGGACGTCCCGCAAAGGTCAGGACGACACTGAGAAACATATGCCTTCTTCGCCGGATACAACAGCGAGGACTACTTTCCCGGTATCCAGGTGTACCAAAGACCATCGGACAAAAAAGAAGACGCACCGGCCTTTCGCCTTACGCTTATTCAAAATCATCCTATTCCTTACTTCCCGTTACTTCAGGGTGTGTAACCAAAGAACTCGAACAAAAAGAAGACGCCCGGGCAATTTGGACGCATTTACCCATTTGGTTTTGCCGCTTTCCCCACCATGATGCAATGAAATTTTAAAGAAAAATTTTGTTATTTAGTTTATTTATGTTTTGTTTATACTAAATTCAGCCTACGTTTTACTGTACACTTCAACTTTTTACGAGTCAGGTCGTTTTGGTATGTTCTTGTCTTTTTGGACTTCAAACTTCAACGGTTGATGGAATTGCAATCCAAATCAGCCAAAGTGTTTTGATATGTGTCCTAAGCCGTGCTAATTGTCGCTACACCGCCCTCGAATGACCTTGAAGAACTGTTATTACCAAATTTAATATATATCTAGATTGAACTATACAGCTGTCTCAAAAAATGGTACAATCAGAAAAAAAAATTTACATATGAAATGTCAAACGAAGTCATTCTTTCTTGACACAATATTAAAGAACCAAGGCCGGGCTTTCCAAGAGGTTTTGTTTCATGCTCATTTGCTTTTCACTCAGAGATTATATCATGTAGTTAGATATACCAAAATCATTTTGTGCACTTTTAATGCATGGGGCAGAAGTTGTTTCGCCCAGCTATCCCATGCTGTCTTGACTCTCACAAAAGATGGCAACTTGACAAAAAGAAAACACATTAAAGTTAGTAAACAAAGGAAGTCTATTTTTAAAAAAGCGACACAAGTTTTAATATCAACATATCAGTTCAATTATAAAATCTTCCTTTCCATAACTAAAACAAACACGTACAAATCTGTATGCACGTCAATGAAATGGAGCTTTGAATTTATTACAAGATTGTAGCTGTTAAAATCATTCCAGAAGGAATGTAATTGCAAACAAACTAAACACTTCAAAATCAAAAAATGTTTAAAAAAATTTTGCCTATCTGTTGTACATTTACTAATTGTTAAAGTAATAAAAATTTTGAATTTGGAAGCAGAAGTATGAAACAAATGGTGGTAGGAATTTGCGTTTTCATCAATGATAGAAATCGCCCTGCAGTTGCTGTAGCCGTCCTTAACGCTGATGGTTCTCATGTTCTCATCTGACCAACAACAGTATGTCGAATATATTCACTTAATCGTAAAGCCCGAACTTACTGATCATCACTTCCACCATTCCTTAACTGTTTTCGTATCTTTTAGAGTTTCTTAATGAAGTTAATCCCTTTTTAAAGAATTTCATATCTGTTCAAGTGTGAATAACTTATGTTTCACTAATTCGTTCACCGTTTTCACTCAACCAGAAAAGTGGCACAAAGTCGAATTTTGTGTTCCGCAGTAAACTGGTGTTATCTCTCGATTGAAATAAGCAATTGAGATGAAACAAAAAATCCTGGAAAGCCTGGTCTTTTCTCTTGAATGTGATATACAAAACAACTTACTTATGTTGAGATATAATATTGAAAAAAAATCGGTTTTTGATTGTACCATTCTTTTTAGACAGGCTGTTCATTTCTAAAACTTTGTAGTAGCCCTATAAATTGGATCATCTAAAATGAATTCTAGATTTTACCCTGTACAACTTTCCCCCTTATTTTTGTATGTTTTACAAGGATGGTTTGGTAAATCTTTAATATGATTATTTGGGAACATCTTCGCAGTATATTGACACCAAGTTTTTGGGTAAAATCATAAAATGATTGGGCTATATGTAATCACTGTTTTCTATTATAGGGACTGGTCATTTATAATATATGTAAATCCCATTGTATTTTCTGCAAGAAGTAATCGATAGAATTTGTATGGGCATGTGCCCGTGTTTCGGATAAGCAGCCATTTTTGAGGTGGAAGTGATCTATAAACTAAGCATCCACCTGTTTTGGGTATTCCTTAACCTGACCAGGTTTACCTTACCAGGTTATGAAATCAACTGCCTTGACGAAATAAAGCAGTATAGGGTGTTGAATAGGTTGATGAATTCAAGGTATTTCCGAAACCTGGTCAGGTTACGGAAACACCACACCTGTTTTGCAGCTGGACCACTTTCTATAATGTCCAGGTGATTTTGTTTGGATGTCAGGTGATACTTTGTTATCCTTAAGGATAACTGCTATTCTAAAACGCGGGCATACTCTATAGATGTGAAAGGGAATAACATTGTATAAGCTTTATTCCGTGTGGGCTTAATTGACTTCCTTCATTCAGGTATTACACAGATCCATCGAAAAAATGGCATGCGTGCATGCAGAAAGTATCTGCTATATGTCGACCTTCTGGCAAGGAACGACTTAACGTTAAACACGCCTTGTGACGTTACTCATTTCTCTGCAGGTCTTATGTCATGTCTGAAAACAAGGTATTTTGTTTATATTGATCTGTTTTATAATTTATTAATAAGGACATGCCTTAATGAAAGACATGTGAGCAAAGTCACCTAAAATATCAAATTTAGCATGTATGTGTAATTTGTCCACCTCGTTACCACATATGTTTCATTTTTCGTCATCTTTATACCCCAAATCGCTGTAAAAATGTACCAAAAACGGTAGGCACACACACTTATTTAACGCCAAAAAGGGCTAATCCATCTATCCGCTACTCCAAATAAGAATGACGTACAAACAAGCATAATGATTTTAAGTTGATTTGTCGATAGATATCTTGCCAACAAATAATGTCATTCAGTGTGGCGACATTAACTTTGATTGGTCACAGATGCACTGTTTGACTATACCAGACAGAATAAAGAGTTAAATCGCTTCATAAATCAACTTATTATTATAGCCAAGTTATGTATCAGTAAATATAAATACGGAAAATATCCGAACTTATTATTTTTATTCAAACAAGAAATCAATATAAGACAGTTGTAAAGTAAACTGTAAAGCTATTGATGGTGTGTTAAATGAAAAATATGAAGAGGAAATCAACTGTCAAAATTAAATGTGAAAAAAACAACATATTTTATTAAAATCAATTCAGTGAAGTAGATTTCTGATATTATACCCGGTGTGGCAGGAGATATGATCCTCCGGGCTCACACTCCGGGAACAATGGTGAACATAGGGCAATCGATTGAGTTGAATCTTCACGCAACTTTAGTTTCACGCTGTATTCGTTGTCGTCTATGGTGCCGGAACTATGATACATCCGCGGACTTGTTTAGTTTCCACCGGTGTGAAAGCAGATATAGTCGGCGGGAGCCATAGTCCGGGGCTCCATAGACGATAACGGAAATAAAGCGTGATTGAAACTAATGTTGAGTTAAAAAGGGCAACTGAATGATTGGCCCTATTGTTCACCATTGTTGCCGGACTATGAGACCGGACAATGATATCCTTCACACCGTGCACTCATTAAGTGTGAAAATAGAGGGTGCAAAAGTTTGTTGACATACACACAAAAAAAACCTCAAGTTAAAAAAAATAAAGGTTTGATATGTATGGTATGTGGAAGAAAGAAGAAACAAAAATTAAAACAAGGAATGCTTACTGATGTATATTTTGTATTAAATAAACAAAGAATCCAATCTAAATGATTTTTTATAATGTAGCTTACTAAGAGATTGTTGTATTTCAGCCAATATCATGCAACCTAAACTCTTTTTTGATGCGTTCTTATGCGGCTTTGTTTAATTGTCAAAAATAGCTTAAAATGATTTGAAGGTACAAATGACTAATTGTCATTCGTGAAGACCGAAACGTTTATTAGTGTAGTTTATGTATAAATTGATGAATGAAAACGACAAAAAAGAGGTGAAAACTGGTAACGAAAAGGCTTACCACAATATGAGGCGGACTAGATATTAGTTTTTTTTTTTTTTTCGTTTTTTTTAATGATTAAAAAAGAAATCCTACGCTTAGTGATGCCAAATAATCAAGTATGTTTTACTAAAGCCAATTTAACTGTATTTTGTATTTTGGTCGAATTATTATTCATATTACTGTAAAACAAGTAAATTTCGCTAGCAATTTAATTTCGCTAATTTCGCTACGACCTCCAAATCGCTAAATTAAATTGCCCGCCCAATAAAGATGAATTACTATAGTCTAACATTTAGCAGGGTGATTTAAATTGAGTGAAAATTAAATTGCCTGCAAAAATTTGAGGATATGCTAATTTGCTAAAGTAAGTGCTGTGAAATTAAATTGTTTTACAGTATTATTTAGTATTATATTTTCCCCCGGAGTTCTGCGGCTCTACATTCACGTGTAGTAAACAAAGGGTATGGACATTAAATGTATGCTAATTTATTCAATTTTACGCAACATTTATAGATTTTGTATGGGCAGAGGGTCTGTCGCAGGACTTGCTCTAGACAGTCAGTCGTACAACTTATAATAGCCTCATGAAGGGCGCACACCACCAATTAACGCTCCCAGTGAAAATTCACGCTAAAGGCGACTTGAAATAAGTTCAAATTTCAACCCCAGTGACATCATATTTTGATGGTTTGAAGGTTTTTTTTTTTTTTTTTTTTAAAAATATTTTTATCATTGGTAATTTGATACCGATACAGGATAGAATTCGAGATTACAGGCGTGTGAATAGCCGCCCACCACTTTGTCCACCCGACACGTAAAACCCACAGCCGTATCCGAGCACGGCGTACTTCGAAGGCCTAATTTATTTGTTAGATTCAAATTTATTTCTTTTCTGAGATTCCAAAGTATAGAACAATTGTTGCACTATTCATTTAAATATTAAAATTTGACAATCAACAATATTACGCACCATGCCACACCAATTTGCTTACAATCGACGGTATGTTTTTACCTGAACTACCCACCATTACACAAAATGCGGAGTGATTTAGTGGTGTGCTCCCTGAATATGGAAATACCCCAGAGGGTGTTTAAAAAGTCAATCCCACATTTAAATAAAAAAAGAAAAATTTTGGAAATTTCACCTCAACAAGGCCATTGATCCAAAAATTCATTCTTAACACATAAAAAACCCTGACTTTTACACTCATTTTAGCCCACAAGGTGCTAGTACTTAGGGAATTTTATGTATGATCATGAAAATTGAAATGTTTGGGTTCTTGAACTTTAACACTTTTTCCCTATCCAAGGACTGACATGTGCTTTAGTACCAGTACAGTATAGATACATTGGAATGCATTGTGGGATTATTTCAAAAACCCTCTGGATTACGCCCTAACGTTGTTATTGGCGTAAGTGTTATTGTTGTATCGTCGTTGTTGTTGTTGTCTTCGTTGTCGTTGTTGTTGTCGTTATTGTTATAATAATGTTAGCTTTAAAAATATCTCAATCTTTCTTTTTGTTGATGCTGATGTATTGCTTTTGCTGTTGTTGTCGTTGTCGTCGTCGTCATTGTCGTTATTGTCGTTGTCGTCGTCGTCGTAGTTATAATAATAAATGATAGCTTTGAAATAGGCCATCTGCTTTCTTTCTGTGTATCGTTTCGGATAGCATGCTGCACGTGTTCACCTGTCACATATTTTCATTGATATTACAAGGTCAAGTTCATATGGGTGCGTTTTATGCATTAGGCCTACGCCGAGAATCACTCAAAGGGTGATAGTACTATGTTTCGGGAAAATGCTATTATCAGTGAGTTACCAATATCGTTAGATTGGGTTCATTTGCGAGTACGTGCCCGTAGGTGTAGGTGATAACGCGCACCTGTGTACGCGGTTACGCAGGGGTGTAAGGGTCTATAACTCTGATACCTACCCCCAAATAACCAGAGGCGGAATTATTAGTTTTTATAATTTATACAAAAGAAATCGTTTCCGCGTGTAAATTACTCCAAATCCCCTTCGTATTGTATAAACAAAAGCGCGCGTTGCGCAAAATATACCCACGAATGGATTTTTTGCGTTGTCTTGCGCCTTGCATTATTCAATCTCAGTATGCACAATGACACCAGTATACTTCGTCTGGCCTGAAGGAGTGCCGTCATAGCTTTCACGCAGTATTAAGTTAAACGTGCGAATCGTAGTAATCCGCACCTGCAATCGCGTACAAAGTCGGCGTGCGCGATACGCATGTACAATAGCTGCACGAATATGACATCGCTCCTTAGTTAAGGCCGGACGAAATATAGCCTATGGTCCCTTTATTCTTATTGGTACCAAATGCGACAGTGTCCCCAAAAATAACATCAAACCAAGGATTTTCTTTTTTTTCGGAATCACCCTGATCCCCCAAATCCGTGGTACTTCGATTTAAAGGGCGTTAATAACTCTCTCTCGCTTAAAATGTGACGAAAGTGGCAGGCTTGATTGATTTTCAGTTTTTTAAAGAGATTCTTGTCGTCATGAGGATCAGAGGAAATTCTCTCTCTTTCGTTTAGATCGAGATTTCTAGCCAAAATCGTCTCCAAAAGGCTTTGATTATTGAACAATCAACACTATTTTATAGGCATGTTTGCAAAATCTAGGTCTTGCTGGCCGGGTGAGTTGAATGACATTCCCTATGAAATGCGATATTTTGAAATGGTACTCAATGAATGTTTAATTTTAATAGTAGTAAGAGTATTTTCTCGTATTTTCATCGTTTTCTTTAAATCAAGTAAATAAGTCAAGGACCTTTTGAAATCTAAGCCTGATGGGGCGGGCTATCACTGTTAATACAAAATATCGATTGTTTCATATAACGGGGCATCTGTTGTGTAAATAGAAAATGCGACGTCTGTTGACTTCATTTGTTTATGTGTAAGCCATAAAGATCATGGCCCTAAATTGTGATCACGTGAGTGCCTGTCAGTTCTGTTCCCAGCTAGCCAAATGACGTTGTGACAACGTTAAAAACGTTTTAAAATTGGTCACTTTGATGTCATTTTAACACGTTAAAAACACGTGAATGTGTAGACACTTTTTCACGTTTTCAAAACGTTTTATAAGACGTTATTAAAACGATTTGAGAACGTTATCAAAACGTGCTTAAAACGTAAGAACGATTTAAAAACGTTTCTAAAACGTTATGAGAACGTGCAAAACATTTGATTAATTGCCTAATTAAACGCTAATAATTAGAGAAAAAAGGTAATCAGTACTATATCTGAACTGTATTATTGCAAGGAAACCTACATCAAGCATATTACACAAGTTGGTTTGACAGACACAAATTACTCACTTACCTGTACTGGGAATTGAACCTGCGACCCTTCGCGTGGAGGACCAAATACGTAACCACTACACAGCTAGACGACTCACAATTTAAGGGTAATTTATATTTATATAGGCTCGAAGTGTATCAGAAGAGTTGTATCTTTTTTTCAAAAGTGAGTGACCTTAAGTGACCCTTTTCATTACCACTGAAATTTAGACACCATCTGTGCTGACAGAATTAAACGCACATTGATAAATAATGCCAAAATAAAGGCAAAATAATAATAACAAAAATAATAATACTAATAAAAATAACAATAATAAATACTCTCCTCCGCGCCCGCTACACACGCAAGTCTTAATGCGCGATCTTCACCAACATGACCAAAAATCGCCTGTGATGGGCGAAGTGCGTTGGCCAATGCGTATACGCGGATGACTCGACGCAAATGAGGAAAAAGCCCGCGAAACAGAAAATAAGGGCAGCGGAAGAATAAGCCAGTGCGATGCTCCCGTTAGTTTAAAATGATTTATTCCGTTACATAGAATAAATCGGGGTAATTCTTCCGCTGCCTTTAGACAGATTCAAAATAAAGAAACTCTGGGAAATACTATACATCTAGAATGTCATAACTTAACTTCTACCGCTGCAAAACCCATTTCTTATTGGCATGTTTTTTACTATGAGAACGTTATGGACACGTTGTGCGAACGTGTCTGCATATTACGTCGTCAGAACGTCTACAAAACGTTTCCAAAGACCACATCATCCAGTACATCTCACGTTTTCAAAACGTTTAAAAAGACGTGTTAGCACGTAATTATTACGTGGGACGGTTGGTTGACTTCAAAACGTTGTCAAAACGTGTTCTCAACGTTTTTGACTGGTTTGACCACTTTGTAACGTTTGCAAACGTCGAGAAAACGTTATGTGTTACCTGGGTTTGTAACCTTCCAACACGCGAGGTTAACTCATTCTATTGTACATGGCTATTTTAAGAACTTGGCCCTGTTTACATGTAACCATGTGCACTAAATACCAAAATACATCGTCTTTTTTCGCCTTACTTGTAGTGTCCTTGACGTGATATGACCTTTGACCTGGAATGTGAATCTTTGGCATCTATGACCCAAGTTTGGTTGCACGGGCAGATAAATAAATCATCTCAAAGTATTTCCCTAACCCACACATATAGCTTATACAAGGAATATTATTATTTATACATATGTGGGTTAGGGGGAAATTCGCTATTCTTGTGCACTAATTAATACGTTAAGGGGAAATTTCGTTTCCCCTTAACGTTATCCTTTATTTGCGCTTTATTCCGTCAAAGGATATGAATATTAATTTATGAAAATTAAAGATAATCCACTAGACTAACATATTAATTAATCTAAGTAATAATAATAATAAGTAGGGCTGTGACATATTTTCGGGTACCTGCCCGTTTACGTCTTACCCGGGACATAATTTATCGAGCGGGTTTCCCGAACGTCACTTTTAAAAAAATATAAGTTTAAAATTTTACATTTCTTTTACTACTCACGAGTCTCACGAACAATATTACATCCTGAATGAAAACATATATCCATTAATGTATACCCAGATTTGATGCAAACGTTGATATTTATCGCTTGATGGAAAGTTGTTGCCGCTGTATTAACCGCCTCCACACTCCCTTGATGGAAAATTCCATTCACCGCGTGGTTGTTTAGGTCGGCTCGTTAGGTGGTAATAGCTGTACTACAGGCTGTGTTTACGTCAATCTCAGCCGATTTGTTCAGCTGACCGGCGTGTTCCACGATCGGTTTTTACGTTGTGAATGGCGTTTAGGATGAAATAAAGTTTAAATAAAAGTACACGATTTGTAGTAAATAAAGAGTTCTTCTTATGAATTACATAGAACAGGTGTGTTTTCATCGCTGTTAACTTCAAAAACATGGAAATATTTGAAGGTATGTATTGTCAGGGAGATTTTTTTTCTTCTAAACTTGGTGCCGAATTTTGCACTCAGGAGTTTCGGGTACCCGGGTACTCGCCCGAAAATCATAACGAGTACCCGGGAACGTCATTACCCGTTAGGTTACAGCCCTAATAATAAGAGCCCATTATAGCCAAATGAATAATTCAAATTTCCCCTAAGTGTCATTCTAAGGTTACTATTATTATTTGTTGTGAAATTTATTATTTTGTTGATTGTATATTTTGTTGAGTAGGCATACAACAAGAATAAAGTTCATTGACGTTTGACAATTCATGACATACCATATGCATTCATTTCAGTTCTATCAGTTTTTCTTAAGATGACTTAATTTGTGACAAACAATTTAAGACTTGACATATTTGTACTTTTTCCTTCATATTTCAATAGCTACAAAATTCTACCAACATTTACGAGATTTACAAGTAGGTCTATACAGTTAATGTAAAATGGTCTAAATTATAGTGGACAGATTAAAAACACTGAAACAAAAGGGAGTTGAAAACGTAATTGGTCTGCTTTAAAATGATTTTTGTATTGAATAACGAGGTTATACTTTGTGTTTGCACCGTTTATCACTATGGGCTAGTTAAATCTCATTTCCCTTGGCACAGTTCAGTAGCTTTCATTCACCAATGCATTTAGAAAATATACCACTTGGTTTTTGAGTATGATATATGATACCCAGATCACACAAGGTCAGCTCATGTCAATGTATATACAAGTACAACCCACTGAACTGTGTCCTTGGTAGATGAGCGTTATTGTAACTCATAGTGTATCGGAGAGACAGGTTGCAGTACGTTGATCGTCAGCTCCAAATTCATATAATAATATTTAGGGTTAATCACTCGATTAACTTACGGAATTTAGATGGCTCCCAACTGGTATTATTTTGCAGTCTTCGTGTAAAAGATTCTTATCCCACAATGCCGGGTGTCTCCAAAAGGTAGGGAAAAATTCCCAGCATTTCAGTTGCCATATTCTTGGCAACAGAACCTTTTTTGATTTTACAAAGAACCTTACGAAGATTTTTTTAGGGTTCTTCATAGAACCATAAAGAAAATTGTTCTTTGTAGAATCTTAAACTCTAGGAACCCTGAAAATGTTGATGGTTCTTCGTCGAAATTTTAAGGTTCTTTACACAACTTGGGGCGCTAAATACAGGATAAAAAGGTTCTATGTTGAACCTTTATTGAAACCGTTGAACGCTGTTGTTGTTTTTTTCGTCAATTTTTCAGCTGGAAAAATAGCTTATGAGAATTGTACACACTTGATCCTCTAATCTATTGCTGCAAATTTCAAATATTTGACTCTTTCGGGTAGAACACTGACAGTATCTTTAAGTAAAATGAACTTCATACACGTTGTTAAGATAAGTAGAACATTTTATATTTACAGGTCTGCAACATGTATTTCTCCAAAATAGTAAGCCTTTTTGGCAAAAAATGAAATGAATGCTATTGCAAATTCCTTTGCATTATCATGTTAGCTATCCTTCCAATTTCCCTACATGATATTTTTAAACAATATTCTCAACTCAAACACCCTTTTTGCATTATGAATGTAATGGACATTTTGGGGTAATGAAAGAAAGAATATTACTCCTACTCCATTTTACTCCATATTAAATAGTTATGACCAGAAATTTATGTCCTTCAACTAAAACAATGGTGAATGCCGGTCACGTGTATGAGAGTAATTAGCACATCAATAACTATTGGCTTTTGACATGAAATCTGAACATTACAGAGACCGTGGTTTTCTAGAAATAAAAACCGTTTTGTGTTTTTGGTCACATGTGTGGCATACCAAAGTAAATTCTTTGTTAATTACTTGCCTATTTCCTATATATTTGTAATTTTTCAACATAATTGTAAACATTAAAGTCCACAAAATACTTAAGGCAATATTGCAAACAAAATTAACTATTCAACAAAAAAGTATTAAATGGTGTAACAAATTCACCTTTTTTACTCCATCCAAAATATTAAGCACGTTTATTTGTGCAAATGAGGGTGTTTGAGATGAAAATATTGTTTAAAAATATCATGCATCAAACTTGGAAGGATAGTTAAAATGGTAATGTAAAAAAATTGCAATAGCATTAAATTCATTTTTGTCAAAAAGGGGTTTACTTTTTTGAAAAATGGCCCATCAATGGAGAGAGGAGAACCACAGTTGTCTACTGGTACAAAATCAAGTGTCTGTGACATTTCTGCGTTGTACTAGGCGTGTTGGTAATGTATCCCCTATATATCCATCACTTTGTGAGTATTTGCCCCAAATTAATTAAACACTTACAAATGTGTTCCCATACACACAGAATCAGCGGCGCAACCGGGGGGTGGGGGTGGGGGTGGTAGGCGGGCAGCTGTCCCCTGTGGGGAATCTTGCCCCTTGTTCCCTGAAAATATATGTGCCCCACCCTTTCCCCCTGGAAAAAGCTGCTTACGCCACTGCACAGAATAAGTAACACGCTAGAGATACTAACTACACAACTATGACAATTCCAATGCAAATAGGTCTCTGTTTTTCCAAAATATGTAATCGAAAAAACAAACATCCATAGTCTCTGGATTTTGAAAATACCTGTCATTTATAATCAGCAAAATTAATATTTTACAATTGTTCGACATGACATATGTAATGATGTACCTTACGTGAACATATTTATAAACACATACGGTGTAATTCAAATCGTAAATGATCATTCGTTTATCGGCCAATGGCTATATACCTGAAAATCTTTAACAGTGCAAGCGTAGCAAATACATGTATAAATAAGAAAATCTGTTAAGATAATTTTATAGTTCTTTGTTTTTGTTTTACACTGCCGTTATGATTGGGATGGCTAAAACTCTTTTAAACTATCTTAATATGTGATGATTAGGCCAAATCAACTAATAAATTTGAGAAATCATTAGACAATTACCCTTTTCGAAAAAAATATTTTGGCACCGCTAAAGCTTAACATACCCAACACATTTAAGCTGTTGCTGAACGTTTTGAGAAAAAAATAACATGCTCATAGATTATTTTTTATTTATACTAAATAGATATTATAGGGGGGTGTTTTGTGTTGGGATGTGTCAAATTGTAAAGTCATCATACACAAACACAAGCGATTATGTGTCATTAAAGCTCAAGTTTGAATATTGAGTCAGTGGTGAAACTACTACTTTGTTACACGATAGCCACGAACATTGGGAGGCGTTTAAAATTGTAGATATCTCCTCAAATCCAACAGTTTAAGGTGGGTGGGCGATCGACCACCTCTCCCCTACCCCCATTTTACTCCACCAAAATTTAGATTTTGGTAGAGGAAAGTTCATATCTTTCTTATTATAACGCAGTGAAATGTTAGGGCCCGAAATGTTTCTTTTCGATGAACAAAAACGTCAACAGATTTCCACATTTATTAACACACACTATCCTAGTGGACAATTTACTGCACATTTACTACTATCCGAACGCCTGGACCGTTTTAACTCAAATTTGTAAAGAGATGTTTTTGGTGATATGCTTCAACGTGAAGAAGAATGAAAAATCGGATCTCGTTTCACACACCTTTAAATTGCTTGATAGCACTAAGAATATTCATGCGAATAATGCAGATAATCTTTTAATCTCGATCATGCCCGATAGGAAAGTAAATCGAGCACTCAATTTCAAACAAGCTTCTAATTGGCACCCTTTTATTTGTCCATCCTGCTTGGATCACGAAAATTATAAATAAAAAGGTTAGAACTATCTAAAATCAAAACAATGTATACACAATAACTTGGGGGAAAACGCACTCAAACCCTACAAGAGAAGTTTGTTGCCAGAACACCAATTACCATTGATGTACTGCCTATACATTTATGTGAGGTTTCCATTTCAGAACGGGATGTATACAGGAAAATATGATTTAATTTAGGCTCATTATACTTCAGTTTAACGATCAAAAACAGGTTGTATAACTCACAATATGTTCAGCTTGACGACGGTTGAACCTACACAGCCTTCATTGCTTGTCTTAAATATTACTTTGACAGAGCTGTCAGAACTTATGACCTAGTGCTTGATTTTTATAATGTCATGTGTATTTGAATGTTTGATAGTGCTTAACACTTAAGTGCCTAAGGTGTTTTTACTCACGTTAGTGCCTAAGGAAACCACTTTCCCGGTGGAATTTTCAAATGAAACTCATACCACCTTTGAGGGGGCATAAGATAAGGCCAAAGGTGCAGTATAAAATGAGTTACGGTTTATCGTCTGGAAATTAGGGGCAAATCATTGTTTTGGAAATGCGTCAAAATCGCTCAAAAAGTAACATGTTTCCACGACCCCGCTTCCACAGCATAAACATTGCAAATCATTTTGGTGTTTATATCTGCTCTAGAAGGACCAATTTACATATATTTAACACACAAGCATTACCATTTTGTACTACATTCTTGTATTTTTGTGGGGGGGGGGGGTCGTATTTGCCATAGGTTTGTACAGCAATAGCGCGCAGTCGCTTGATGATGGAATCGCTTCTTTTCAGCACATAAAGGGTTAATTATTTTTTCTGATTATGTAATTTTTTTTGCATGCATATGAACATACATAAGCAGAAAAATATCTCTGGCAACAGGGTTTGCTAATTTTTATTTTTAAAATCACACTACCGTTGGTGCCTAAGGGGGGTCCTAGGGACCCAAGCTAATTATCTGATTAACGGGCGAGAAATTTTAGTGATTTTTTTATGGAAAGAAGCACATCGATAAGTTACACAATTACAAAAAATTAGAGTTCGAAAATATTTTTCACGAGTGAGAAATCGCCGAAAAACAAATCTTGGGTACTATGGACCCTCCCCCTTAGGCACTTAAGTGTTAACATGAGAAATCCAGTATGTGGAAAAGAAAATGTCGCCCAAAGCACGACCACGGAATTTTAGGGGATACGATTTAGGGTTGAAGTTATGGTTATGATTAATGTTAGGGTTAGGGTAAGTTGTGGCCGATGCTATGGATAATGCACGCTCCTTTAAAAACTTATGTTTGTAATTTTCTGTGATACACAAGAAGAGTTAACCATCGTCTTTAAAAGGGTTACCACCCCCAAGTGAATATCCCTCCATGCGCAGAAACGCTAAACGTTTTGTCAAAAAGCTTAAAAGTAATCGTTTTCTTACATCATTTAAACATTCTACACAGTATAGCTCTAAAACTAAGTTTATTATAAATTCTATTACCTCTGCTGCCCATTATTGAAAATGCAGCATTCTGATTGGTCAGTTTACTGCCCATTATTCTGCAATAATGGGTCACCAATGCGTTTTCTTATTAAATGAAGCTGCTTTAGGTAATAGAATAGAAATAAAGGGTTTGCAGTGTCATTTATGGGCTCCTAATATATCCTCGGCCAGAAAAACAGTCAAATAATGGGCTTGGCTGCCCCTCGCCCATTATTTAGTTTTTCTGACCTCGGTCTCATTATTCGCCCATAAATGACTCTGCAAACCCTTTATTTCTTAAATAGTCATTTGCCATCATTTAGAACTAAAAACCACATATCCTGGCTTGCTTTGGTGCAAATTTCCGTACAAAATCTTCGCCTATTATACAGACTGTCCAAAAAAATATACAATCAAAGATTAATTTTTTGCCCAAAACTCGAAGGCTGACTCAGAGACTTTGAAATATAATGTTATTGGAGAGTAATTAAAAAGAGTCAACTAGAACTAAAGATGCTTAATAACATGCTTAATTCCAAAGTTAGAGATGAATTGGATTTTTCGTTTTCATGCCGTAAACATTTATGTACAGTATACCAGTGCCATAGGATACTGTGTATAACAAATATTCCGGATCCGGAATTTTATAACAAAGTTGTGATTTTATATATGAAGGACTTCGATTTAATCTTAGCTAATTTCACACAGTGATTAGTATATGGGCAAGCATTATTTTTATGCAAAATACACGATTTGTTTGAAAGTTCCTTCTCAGGAAATCTCTGAGTCAGCCTTTAAGTTCATCTCAACTCGCCGATAACTGATTCTTTTTTTTAGGAATGTTCCAGCTTTCATGAGATTTTAGTTGGTGTAATTATGGGGTCTGGATCGGGAGTTATGGTCAATCTGAGACACTTGAAAACCTGTTGGTCCAGTTTCGGTTATCCTGATATCAACACAGTTTCCATTCAAAATCAACTTCAAGACATTCTTTATTGAAAATTTAAATAAAAAGAAGGTTTCGCTTACTGCTTCTTGTGATATAACATAAATTATAACTTTATAATGTCACAATTGCTAAAAGAATACATGTAGCATTGGGAAATTCAATTCCAAACAGTCTTGTTGTCTCAGCCTTACTCCAGGTTTCAGCAGAAGGTAGAACCATAAAAACACATTCGTTGAGGGTAAACTCAGGCCTTTGAACACCATCCAACTTTTCCATTATTGTTCTTTGTTCAACACTGTTATCTTCATTATGTTTCTCCCTGACATCTTGGAGGCAGTGGGGGATAGGGGAAGGGTAAATTGGTTCTCCACATTAGAGCCTTGTCCGCACATTTGTCCCCCCCCCCCAACAGAGACTTGTGGCTGTTCTATTAGTTTCAGAAGTCCAAATCCCAAAATGTACATGAATTTCATGATTATCGTCCCCCTGAGAGTGAGTCCCCATTCCCCACAGCATAATTTCTGGTGCTTTCACTATTTGAAAAATAATATATTGATTAGTTCAATGCATGATAATACATTGACTCTGATCTTTACAATATTCTTTTGTTTGAAAACGGTTTAATTCTAAAGTGATGCTACATGCCTTATACCTTTAGTTTCTTGAGCCTTCAAGTTAAACTGGCCCAGGTGGTATTTTATCCTTTGTGTTCATTGACAATATCTCCGGTTAGGGTTCATCAAATTGAATGGAATAAAAACAAGAATTTAGCTTAGGAACTGGTCTAACAAATAAAATCAAACACAGAAATGTCACAGAAATGCACAGTTTATATTTTTTATAATTTTTAGTTTGATTGTATAGTTTTTTTTTTGGGACAGTCTGTACACTCTGTGCCTGTGGAAATTTTGCCGACTCTCGGACTTTGTTTCGCCACTTTTAACGTTACGCCATACAAGGTATATTGTTATCAATGGAAAGAGGAGAACCATAGCTATCCATTGGTATGCATTTGATGTAATGAATTCCATATGGCGTTGGTATTTTCTCCCTCGAAAAAACTATCTCTATAGGACAAGCCTCACGCTTCCATAGCTTCATTCTTAAAAAAAACATCTTCATTCGGAGATTTCGAAATATAATGTGTGTTTTTATTGAATAAAAAAAATCAATTAAAACTAAAGATAATCACCTAAAATGCTTAATTTTAAAGTTTGAAATGAATCAGGTGTTTCGTTGTAATGTTGTAAACATTTTGGTGCAGTATAACTTGATGCTCTGGAACAACTGCTGTCTAAGAAACGTATTCATTTGGACACTAATAAATATACAAAAGTTAATCAAAACAATTTGATTAGAGCCAAATATTCATAAAGACACTATCAGTGATTACTCGAAAGAGTCAAAGTATTAGAAATTTGCAGTGGCTTAGAAGTGAAGGATAAGTCTCTGGAATTTTCGAAGGATATTTTGTTTGCAACTGAAAATATGACAAAAAAGAAAGAAAATAACTGTTCAAAGATATGAACCTCCATTCAATTACATGTTGTACTAAGTGTCCGTACGGACAGTAATGACTAAAATATCCGATTTTGTCCTTATCAGATGCCTGTTTGTCTTATCATCTGTAGGGTATGTTAGGATACCTATACTTGTTACAGACATGCACAAATCTGATTTTTGGTGATTTTTTCGATTTTCTGATTTAGCAAATCACTGATAGTGCCTTTAAGCCAAAAGTTTGGCTGCTTCACAAGAGAAATTTTAAAGGGCAAATCACAATTGATTGAACTGTATTGGGTCATATCTTGCTAAATATCGACATATGACTTATATATGTAGCTACATTGTAGAAAGTACACGCTAAAAGGAATCCAGAAGAGAGGCGGAAATTAGGAAAACGTCATGCATAATTTTGAAGAAAATCATCAAAAAGAGCGACCCTTTTCCTTTCTTTACTTTCAAAACAGAACATTTTAATTTGATGATTTGTCATATCCTGAGATGAATCGAAAACGGGTTTTTCTCACTATTTGAAATGATGCATTTTTTATTGCATTGTTTGGTGATTTTGTTTCCTATTTTACTTTATAAAAAAGGAAATTCTCTAAAATGTTCAACAATTTTCACGGTCTTTTGAACAAAACTTTTTGTTTTGATTTCTTGCTGTTGAAGACTCCAACATGACAGCATGCAAAGTCAATAATCTGCGATATAAGTCCAAGGGGACCTTCTTCAGAAATCATAGGCTGGTAATCTGAAAGGGAGTCTCAACTTTAGTCCTGGGTTTAAACCAGGCTTAGTCCTACAAGAGTGGACCTTTTTCCTTCCAACATACTCTAAAAATGTGCTGTAATGGGTGAGAAAATTCCTCATGGATGGGCTGGAACGGTCCATTCATGAGGAATTTTCTCATCTGTTTCATTTAACTTTCACAGTATTTTAAAACACAGGACTAAAGTTAGACTTCCTTTCAGAATACCAGCCATAGTCTTTTTTCGTAGAAGTTCTAAAGATAACTTTGTCCAGAAGTTCAAGACGACAAGGTTCCATGGTTTGCCTTGACGCCACACAATACTTCCGCAGTATTCCATAAACTATTTCCACAAGGTCCAACAGTCACAACTAGTATTTCCCAATACCTAAAATGGCTATTAAAACATCATCATGCATAATAAAATAACATAACACGGTCCCATTGGATCCCACACAAATGACATCATAGCCATTATACACAATCTTACATCATCGACATCACGGGAAACTGCATGGTGCAATCCTTGTTTTGCAACATAGCTGGAATTCCCGGGACTATTTATAGTAGGTTCTCTAGAAATCAGTACAGCACTAGGGAAATTTCATTGTTCTCTTGGATGATGAGAGTAAAACAATAATAGCATATTTCAAGTTCGTCAATATTATTTGGTATATATACAGGATTATGAAAAATAGAGCACGGAGATTGAAAAAAATAACCAAAATATAACCAAAAAATAGATCTAATAAGTATGACAATTGAGATGTAAATATGCTAGGACTACCCCGTGTGGCTTGTAAGAAATGATAAAACAAGGAAAATGAAATAAACTACAATTATATAAACGTATAAGAACGTCCTCAATTTTTTAACAGTTTTGAGATTTTGACAGTTGCATTGATAATTGGATACAATAGAGATTTTGCAATCAGAATAATTAGAGTCCGATCCCGATAATAATTCAACGGCTACTGAAAACGTAATTTGACTATGAAACAGCCGGGAAATAGCGCCATGCCGCCATGTATGTGTCAACGCTCATTCATTTCGTTCCGTTGGTTCACGCAAGTCAAGTTGGGATAATTTTCATCAGATTCTGCAGTTTCATAATGGACAGACAGAAATTGCACGTTTCCAACGCTCCGTTGAATCAGGATCGGCGATCCCCGATTACAAAACTTATATACCAAAATTACAAAACCCCTTGTATTATGACACATGCACACTTTGGAGCATTACCTTTCACAGGTATAGTTTACTAGACAATTACCAACACAACTGTGCATAAATCTCACAATTTGAAAATTGGGGACGCTCTTCAAAAAATGTGCTATTATTGCTATAAGTACTTTCTCTGTGAGAAATCTTTCTCAAGTGCAATAGAGAAAATGATAATATTGATCACAAAAGAAGGATAATAATATGCCAATATTACTGAAAATAATGGAGGGCATTGACATAATATCATTAATAAAAAGGCATTTGTTTAGCGCCTTTTGCACGCACCTTTAATTCAGTCACATTCAAATTCATTCATCCGTCAATGTTCACTTTCAAATCAATACACAGACCTATAAAACAAACTATCTACTTGGAAGGGCAGGAAATACCCATAACCATACGTGTACTTTCTTGGCAGCAGGGAGATTACACGTGCTCACTTGAATCATAACTCAGACGAATTTATCTTCATTTTCTTAAGTTACACACATTAATTATCCATCACATCATGACACATAACCCAGACGAATTAAATTGTTTCTCACATCTTGGCGATGCTGATACCCATTAGATTCGCACAGAATAATACGAGAAACATAATGGGAATATACAGCGTGTCAAAAAAAACCGCAACACTTGGTGTCAGCCGCAATAACAAAAACACATGATTACTTGTTCTTTATTGTAATATAAGATAGCACTGTTAGCTAACATCCCTGAAAAAATCATAGTGATAGAGTCAAAAGCTTTTAAGATAAGACCCCAACAATCAAGTAACCCGCAGGACCCATTTTACAAAAATGAGGAGCTGGTAACCACAAGACTGGCAATGAAGAACAGAATGGCAAATACAATATTGATTGCAATCAACATTTACTTGCCCAAATTTCTTGCAGAACAACTTCTACTGGATCAAATTACTGCATTTACATAACTATTATTTAACTGATAATGATAAAACATTAATTTATTGGTGATAAAATACGTTTCAAGACGATATAAAACTATGACTAAGTCATTGACAAACTCAACATTACATAAAATTATAAATACGTTTGGCTGCAACTTGCTTGTTACTGAAAATAATGTTACATTCTCAACTTTATGAAAGTAGGACATATGTTTTCAAACAAAACTCAATAACAATATCAGTATATTCATTCTGTCATTAAATTTTGGATTAAGATAACTCTTTGTGTGCCGTCACAGAATTATGATGAATGATTAGCTCTAATCCAATGCTGTCTAATTTGGACAATACGAACAGTTTGTTGATCATACATTCCTAATTCCATCTTTTAATTGTGTTAAAATGAATGTTATTACCAATGTAAAAATTCATATGTTAATATCTGTTGCAGTAGCTGTCTTTAAAAAAATGAAAATGATGGTTGGACTTAAGATTCATATTGGTGGTTCTGGGCGCAAAACGCACAGTGCCGTATTTGTAGTTAATAGCGCGTCAATTTGGTTAAATGGGTCCTGCAGGTTACTTGATTTCTGGGGTCATATTTTAAAAAAATATTGACTCTACCTTTATTAACTTTTCAGGGACATTAGCTAACAGTATCATCTTACCTTACAACAAAAAATAAGTAGTCACGTGCTTTTGTTCAAAACTTATGGCGCCTGTCATCAAGTGTTTCGTTTATTTTGGGACACACGGTATATGAGGAGAACGAAATCCACCACTACCAACTTTCATATAGAAAATCACAACTTTGTTATAAAATTCCGGATCCGGAAATTTTGTTATACACGGTATCCTATGGCACTGTTATACTGTGCATAATTGTTTACTGCATGAAAACGAAAAATCCAATTCATCTCTAACTTTGGAATTAAGCATTTTAGGTGACTATCTTTAGTTCTAGATGACTATTTTAATTACTACACAAAAAAATGATATTTCGAAATCTCAGAGTCAGCCTTTAAAGTCGAGAATGATTGAATCAAGAATTAAAAACATGTGGTAATACCTGGAAATAAACCCTGAAAATAAAATTTCGGAAATTGCATATCACACGCTCTCACTTTTTCTATTTTTTTTCTTTTTCTTTTTCTTTTTTTTGGCATGTTTCTTTTTCCCCTTTATTTTTGTTTCTAATTTATTCTGCATTAATGACTCTCTGGGTGTATATTCCTTCTTCTTTCATATCTTTTTTTTTCAAGCCTTTCCATACTTTTATTCCTTCTTTGTATAGGGTGACCAAAAAAATGCATTTATTTCACTCCTAGTCTCCCCCATTGTAATCATTTTTATTGTTATTAGATCCTTTCTTTTGTTTCTTCTTCCTTGCTTTGTTTTGTTGTATTTACTGGTCCGTGTCTCTATCTGTTTCTCCTTTCCTTTTTATTTTTGTACTTGGTTTTCAATCTCTTTATGTCAAATTTCTGCATAACTCTGTTAATTAACTTTTAACCTTATAAGTAATACTTGATTACTAAGTATAACTTGTTATCACTCCTGTAAGTTGCATTAAACCCACATATTTTTAACGTGTTCGCATATTATTAAAATAAAATAAAAACATGAAATGTAAATATTTATATATAATAATTACATAAAATCAAATCGCTCTACATGCACTTTACTGCCACGAGGATATCATTACACTTATTTCCGTATTGAAAGGGAATTAACCGATTACATTAAATTTTCATCTTGATTAGATGACCTTGATGATGGCTTGATCCCAAAACCTATCTTTAATGTTTCCTGCCGAAAGTTCAATCTCAGGTACGCCAATAGTAATTCTTTCATTCAATTATACTATAACTATCTGAATGTTTATGTTATAAGAGAGCCAAACTCTAACAAAATAGATTAATTGCATATCAACTTTTCAGAGAAATGCAAGAAATCGACAGAAATCGAAATTTTGCACGTTTTTGATCATTATCAAAGATCAAATCTTTGGCACTGTCAGTGATTTGCTAAATGAGAAAATAACAAAATTATTACAAAAACAGATTTTGTGCATGCCTGTAACAAGTACAGGTACCCCAATATACCCTAAAAGTGATAAGACCAAAAACAACCTAATCCTAATAAGGACAAAATCGTACATTTCAGTCATTACTGTCCGTACGGTCACTAACCATAACACGTAGTTGAATGGAGCTTCATATCTTTGAACACTAGGCATACGGTTTTCTTCCTTTTCTGCCATTTTTTCCCAGAAAAACATAACTTGCGATGATTCTACAGACTTGTCATTCACTTTGAAGCAAATCCTGCTTATTTAAACTATTTTGACGCTTTCGGGTTGATCACTGATATTATTTTTAAATTGCGTCGATTTCTTTAAATTTGTCTCAAATTGTTCACACTTTCACTGGCATTTCATTTTACTGGGATAGTTGGCACTCTCTCTTGTACTTTGTTATCGATATAAATGACACAAAAATACATCGCGATCCTCGGACCGCTAGTGTCGCCTGCTTTCGCGGTTTGTAAATGATAGGCCTCATATAATGAGGGTTTCCGTGTAATAGCCATAAACAAAGTTTGTTTCCAATTGTTTTGAACTTTAACATTTCAATTGAGGTCAATTTTACATTTTCAGCCTATCTTACAACTTGACCTCAGGTGACGCGTGAACTTGGTATGTGACCTTTGACCTCATCAACAAATGAGGTACCCCATGTTGTACTCAAATTTGGTTGAAATCCATCTAAGTATGCGGATGTTACAGGCAAACGTTAACCGTTTTTCACAATAGACAACATCAACAGACAACAGTGAACAAAGTGATCCCTATGTGTTTTCCTCCCTTAAGGCAGGCAGGAAGACACATAGGGATCACTTTGCCTGCCTTCAGGCGACACAAAAAGGTCAACGTCAATGCGCCATTAACCTCTATTGATCCCTGGATTTTTGAAATTTGTTAGGCGGTGTAAAATAATTTGTTGCAGTCTTTTAGGAAAGATGAACAATTTGCGCACATTTTAAAGAGATCGACGCAATATTAAAGCATCGACCTTTGGTGATGACCTTTGACAAGTTTTGGGTTATATCTCCGTAACCATAAGTTGTAGCTAGTACCAATTATACTCCTTTATCCTTGTAACAAGCCAGACACTTTGGTTATCTTTTTACAGCAATCCAAACATTTTTAAATTTTTACCCCTGTGTTATGAATTTATCACCCTCCTGGATTCCTCCCACACTTCCACGTGGTACACCCTCGCTTGTTCATTAACCCTAATCTTACAAACCCGTATTACGAAAAGGCCTTGGTAAAACAATCGTTAAAAGTCATAACATCATGTCAATTGAATTAATCAAATTCAATGTGATTATTTAAAAAAAAAAGCAGCAATTTGAGAATTTTGCCACACGACCCACTAGAACTCGAACATAATCATTTGCATAACAATTTTTAGAATGTTTTCACCACGTAAGCTTTTCAAAGCCTAATTTGTGGCATTATTTTTTAATATTTTTAACTAAGCACTCGACGGAAACTTGTTTAAAAAAGATAAACTCTTATAGAGTTTCAATAGTAAATAAACTAATACTGTTCATACTATCCAGTCAATTCAGAAAACAAACCCAGGCAGCGCGATATGCTTCAATGAATTGAGCTCCATCATACACAATAAACAGCGCCAGCACGCGACGTTTTAGAAAAGACGAAATTCATGAAAAGAAACTTCATGAGGCATTTTTAGTAGAAGCATTTGAAACATTGTTTCTAGACTGATTTTTTATGCTGATCACGAAAATGCCGGTTGCTTTGCTATATTTTGAGTGTAAAGGGATCAAAATTCAAGAAATTCAAAATGGCCGCCAAAATACCACCAAATTTATGTGAAAAGATATAATTACTTTTCTACACATACTTTTGCAACTGAGTATATTAACACTAATTATTTTAAAAATCTAGCCTCAAGGGGTAAAATTGGACCAAATTCAAGATGGCCGCCAAAATATCATACAAAACTTAACAACTTAATTTTAGGCGTACAATTCCACAATAATTCAGTGTTATTAAACATACTGTCCCTCGAAGGTGAGTATATTGGTGGGTATATTATTATCAACTTCTCAGTTTCAGTTGTAGCCCAAGGGGTAAATGTTGATCAAATTCAAAATGGCCGCTAAAATACCATAGATCTATTGTATAGGTCTAAACCAGGATTGTAAAAAGTCACTCCACTATCTGTTTTAGTATAGGTGTTTGATACAAATTTATAGACTTATAGTTTGGTATGCCAGTTAACTTTCAGGGATCATACATTTACAAAAAGGTGAGGTATTAGTTTGCATACTAGTCGTCTGCACCAGAAAGGTACTGTTTGAGCAAGTCCAAAGACTGACAAGGTTCTTTACTACATGATTTCCATTTCTCGTACTTCGATAGATACAAGAGAAGTATATGTTTTAAGTCATGATTTTATGTATGCAAAGTAAAATTAAAGACTAGAATGCCTGGATCTGGTTGCCTATATTAGTTCTCTTTCTTTCAAAGGGACTTACAATGCATTTAAAAAGCCCAATAGCATATCTCCCAATATAAGAATTACCGTTATTCCATAATTATGTGAAGGAAAATAGGTGGCCATTAAATGCTATTTATCCTTTCGAATTTACTTTTGAGAACTAAGCTGAGCAACATACATACCAAAAATGAGATCGGCATACCTTAAATTCAGTAAACTAAGACTAACAGATACATTATGTATGTGTTATTAAACATACTGTCCCTCGAAGGTGAGTATATTGGTGAGTATATTATTATCAACTTCTCAGTTTCAGTTGTAGCCCAAGGGGTAAATGTTGATCAAATTCAAAATGGCCGCTAAAATACCATAGATCTATTGTATAGGTCTAAACCAGGATTGTAAAAAGTCACTCCACTATCTGTTTTAGTATAGGTGTTTGATACAAATTTATAGACTTATAGTTTGGTATGCCAGTTAACTTTCAGGGATCATACATTTACAAAAAGGTGAGGTATTAGTTTGCATACTAGTCGTCTGCACCAGAAAGGTACTGTTTGAGCAAGTCCAAAGACTGACAAGGTTCTTTACTACATGATTTCCATTTCTCGTACTTCGATAGATACAAGAGAAGTATATGTTTTAAGTCATGATTTTATGTATGCAAAGTAAATTAAAGACTAGAATGCCTGGATCTGGTTGCCTATATTAGTTCTCTTTCTTTCAAAGGGACTTACAATGCATTTAAAAAGCCCAATAGCATATCTCCCAATATAAGAATTACCGTTATTCCATAATTATGTGAAGGAAAATAGGTGGCCATTAAATGCTATTTATCCTTTCGAATTTACTTTTGAGAACTAAGCTGAGCAACATACATACCAAAAATGAGATCGGCATACCTTAAATTCAGTAAACTAAGACTAACAGATACATTATGTTCTAACCTTTTGATTAAGTAAAATGAATACGAGATCTTCTAACCCTCAAAGTCTGGATTTATTATGTTCATCATATTTCCTTAACAATTCACAATATCAACACTATACATATATATTTAAGTATTACTTCAAAATTTCAAGTTTTGAGTACGTTCCACAAATTTTCATATATTTTAAGTAATCGTTTCTTTGTTTTTCCTGCAGTTGGACTAATTTTTAATCTCTTCAAACAAGTAGAAAACAGGAAAATGGTTTCATTTTATATCATTCTTCATTTATGGACCGAATATGATGCAAAAATTATTAAAACGTTTATTAAATCGCATTCGTTTTCTTCGATGTTCCAACCATCTTTTCTAAACTTACTTCCAAGGAAGAGTTCATCAATGAATATATACAATCCTTAAACTGATTTCAAAATAATATATTTTAGAACACAATACAAAAATGGTCATAATCTTCAGTACATTTACAAAACTTACAATCATCTGTTCCAGAAAGTTTCATTCGTAGAGATTACTCTTACAGGTAATGAGATTATATAAAAGAATGAATTGGAAGTAAGCTATCTTGTTTTGAACTCTATCTCTCTGTTTGAAGATAGAGAAGTTATCCCAATTCATTTCCATATTAAATTTATCTTCTCAGTAACTTACAGGGAATCAAGCAAATACAACCTCTTTTACATATGGAAATGCAAATAGAATTGATGTGGTTTATGTCAAGTCTACAAGGAGGGCAAGAAAGCATTCAATATTTGGGTTGGTGATGACATCATTGGTGACTATTGATTTTTCAGAGAGTAATAGAAATATCCAGGTGACTGGTGTGAATCTATTCAATGCACGACTGAGAATCAATAGTTTCACTAATGATGTCACTGGTAGTGTATTCTTTTTTGTGGCTGTTTTATTGGAATGGAATGCCCCGTAAAGATTTTGGACTAGGTTTATCATCATTTCCTGGACCTCTTTAAGAAAGTAATGTAATTGCTGCAAGAACACTGGTGATGTTAATTGACCCTTAGTATCGCGAAAACCTATTTTTGCCTATTTCTCAGTTTCTATTTTTTGACCAAAGTCAATTTGGATACCCCGCACAATATCTCAGTTTGTTTCTTTCAAATAAATGCATTTGCCAATTTGTTTCATTAGATGATACTGCTTGGACTGACGTTTTTTTTTTAAAGTCTACCCCGATTTGGAGGTTCTTAGCATTTAAACTAAGTAATGAGCTGTGAAATCATGTCATTTTCATATTTTTGGGGAATTATTACAAACTTTCATAAATGAGAAAAAATAAAATCGTCAGTACAACACTGTTACAAATTCCCGTAAATTAAGAAACAGATTTTCCGTAAATTTACAGAAAATCTGTTTGAGAAAAAACAATAACAATAACAACAAAAAACATAAAAAATGTTAATTTACGGAATATTTCAAAAATTTCTGGAAGCAAATATTCGCGGACTTTTTTGGGGTTCCGTAATTTCAATTAAGACAAATTCTGTTAAAAACACATTTTTTTTTTCCGTAATATGAGACAAATTTCTGTAAAATTACTGTCAAAGTTCCGTTAATACAGAAATTTCTGTAAATTTACCCCTAGAAATGTCTGGAAATATCTGCATTCCCAAAATTTCGCGTACATTTACGGAAATTGTTTGAACCAGTGAAAGGCAATTGTTGTAATTAATCCTAAATCCAAGGTTTTATGTTGAGTAGATTGTACACTTTGTGTCCAAGATAACGCATCAAAATTTCTTCAAATGGCACCATTGGCTGCCATTATTGGATTCTCATTTGCATAATTATATTCAGAAAGTGTCGATTGCACATAATTCCACATATACCTTAATATTTGTATGAAAAGACATGAAACATGTTAAATTAAGACTTTAGTTTGGTTAGGATCTACCTTAAACAACGTTTTAGACAGGTTTAACGAATTTCGGCTAAAAATGTTAAACAGCGTTTCAATCTTAACCATGCTTTGAGAATGGCGTTTATTTTAGCAGGCGTTTAAATTGCGATTTAACCAGTGATTAGCGTTAAACATCGTTTGAGGAATACGGGCCATTATAAACTACCCCGTACTAGTTTAATTCGATGCATTTTGTCGGAGTAAAATTGCGTTTAACTTTAAACTCCTTTCTGGAATTGCGTTACTTACACGATAGTTTTCTCGCATATAACGTTTCGTTTACTAAAATCGGCATTAAACCACCCAACCACCTTTTTGGAATACGGACCTATGTGTTTAATTTTTATTTCTTATTATGTATTTCTTATTATTATTATTGTATTTATATATGATTATTTGTGTCTAAATTAGAAATTATAGTGTCCTCACTAGTTTTTTTTTTTTTGTTCAAATAACGTGATTGTAGTATGAGTTTATTCTCATGTTTTGGATATTTTACCTTAAAAGACACACCTGTAATGGGTACAGTGCTCTCAAAGTTGTCCCCCTCACTCCGTGTAATAGTTTAAGGGTTAAATAATAATGACTCACGGATATAACCTTGGAGAGTGTGTTGCCATCATGATTAATGTCGGCTGTCACATTGACACTCCAAGATGCTGGTGACAACATCATATTTATAATCTGAAGAGAAAATTAATGATCATTCATTTTGTAATTCTGGATGCACTCCTCACTCTACAGAAGTTCAGGTTCCTTTTTGAGTTCTGAGATACAAAATATTGTTGGTGGTTACTGTAAATATCCTCATGAATAGAGAACTAAGTGCAGATGCGGTGACGGTACCAACTTTTCATTTGGGGGAGGGCTAACAGGGGCAACAAAATAGTTTGTTTGGGCATCAAACGTTTTTTTATTAAGAAAATACATTTTGCATTTGGGTGAAAACGTGCATCATATGTCGTGTTTCATATAGATTAGATACACAATATGACGCCGTATTCCCCAAAAGTGTTTAGCGCGATTGTTAAAGTGGATGGCCCTATTTAAGGATATAATTTTTTATCTTTAAAGATTGGCCTGTCACATCCAAACCCCATCTGTAAAGTTTTGCGCCGATATTTCAATCCTTTGCCGTGAGATCTAAAAACGTGATTTTGTAATCCCCATAGAGTACTGGGTAAAATAATATTTTCGACCAAATGGGGCACATTTTCGCTCATAACTTCAAACCAATACCTTTTTACCCCTACTATTTCACATGGTAAATGAGAAAAATTTACTTTCTTCTGATACCAAATTTTGACCACTTCCGTTAAAATCTGGGCTTCTGGGGACGAAGCTATTAGCGATCGGGCCATGGACCTTTAATCTAAGCATAACTTTAAATATGTGAGATAAACGTATCGCTGAAGTAAACGCAATTCCAGCAAATAGTTTCTAAAGTTAGACGCAATTTAACTCCGCCACAAGCTCGAATAAAAACTAGGTACGATCTTGTTATATTACCCTCAAATTTTTTGATTTAAAAATATTATTTTCTCATTTTATTATGTGAACCTGATTTAACAGTGCTAGGATATTTTATGCATGATAATTTGTATCTTATTTTTAGGTATTTAGGGAAAGGGGATCTAGCTTGAAAGTTAAATACTGTCACTGGAATTACTCAGAGGCCAGCAGTATTAACCAGGAGCTATACATTATAGTTATCGCTAGTTTTTATCTACAATAATGGTATCTTTGATCTTTACATATTGCCAGATTTATTGGATGCCACCGGAGCTTGATAGCTAAACTGTCCGCTGACGTATTTTTAAGCCCGGAGAGCTTCATATTTGGAAATCAAAAGGGATTCAATATTGTGGTCCTATATATGACTTATCGGACGACTGATGGTGGTAGAATCCTGGACTGTATTGGGCGAATATTATGTCCCGTCGGGGAACACCCCGTCGTCTTGAAACTGGCTGGACAAAAGTTACTGAAAAGATTCGCATGGAATATCCCATGGATATTTATGTGAAGTTATGCGCTTGTCTTTTGGAGTCTTCGTGTGAGGACATATCATCGTTGAACTGCAACCTCATGCAACTTCTGACCACTTGGAGGACTGAAATATTAAGTATCTTGTTTAAAATCATGTAAGTTGTTATTGTAATTATGTTTTGGACATACCAATTCTTGAACCATTCTGATTAAAAATCATTAAATGTGTTATTTATAAAATTCAGATCACTTTTGCACGGCCTTTATTTGTGTTTGAAAGGTATTTCTGACCTTTGACATCCAACGAGACGTCATAACCGGCGAGTTTAAGAAGTGGTTTTTATGTGTGTGTCCGTCAAGTGCACGGCCCATTGGCCGCAATGGTGCATTAGTATGCTCGCCCTACGGAAAGCGTGATACGCTTTGTGCTCTCAACCATTAAACCACAATAGGACCATGCAAACACTAATCTGTAAATAACAACGATGCTACTTGTGTTTAAAATCTTCTGTTTAAGCAGCAAACAGTTAAATATAGTTTAACCACGCGTTTGGCTTAAACGCAATTTTAAATTACGTCGGATTTTAACTAAATCGTGTTTTAGCCAAACAATGTTCTGAATACGGGCCTATAGGTCTATTACCTTGAAGGTGGGCTTACAGAAATTTCTCAAAAGTGAAATTCAGCGATTTTTATGTGTGACTGACATTTCAATATAAAACATCATAGGGAGAATTTCATATTTGCTCCAGTACGAATTTAGAAATTTACAATTTTTTTACCAAAGAAATGATCTTAGTCTAATCTTTTCCAGATGGGAATATATTTGATGTAAAAATAATGGCTTTCAAATGTAGGGCCACTGTTATGTAAAATTTCTCGTAACACCGTAGAACTATCCCTTTTTACATTTCTTGGTCTCGTTTGGGGGAGGGGACCGCTGATTACGCCACTGGACTTGTTATTGGTTTGTGTTAGGACCCTTGCAAGATTGTAATTAGATTTGGCCTGCAATCAACACAAACGAAGGTGATTTTGATTCAAAGGGGGCGATCAAATTACACTGCAATTCACCCAGCCTACGTTTCTGTACGTATTTCAAATGAAACAATCCT